>JAGFPH010004398.1:45205-65769 GCA_018207615.1 Philaenus spumarius | reverse complement strand
TTATCTTTTAGTTTTCATTTTATTGTAAGGAATAAATACATTCTTGCAAATATAACATTAGTTTTTCTTTTAGTTTTCATTTTATTGTAAAGAATAAATAAATTCTTGTAAATATAACATTAGTTTATCTTTTAGTTTTTATTTTATTGTAAAGAATAAACAAATTCTTGCAAAGATAACAATAGTTTATCTTTTAGTTTTCATTTTATTGTAAGGAATAAATACATTCTTGTGTATACTAATTGCTTATCACTAACGAAAAGTATAAAAATCATTATTATATTTTAATTAAATATTATTATTGTAACTAAAAAGAATGTTATAATAATAATTTAAAAAATAACAAATCTATTATTTAACTCATTCTATTGTCGATTATACTTTTTTTTAAGTAGTTTAAATAGTTAATGATGAAACTTTATTTTATTAGGTTAGAATTTTTTATGCTATTTTTTAGAATATGACTGGGGAGCTCTTTTCTATTTCCGAATTCACATCTCAAGCCTGTGATGCCATCCATAAAGAGCAATTTTAATGGCACTGAGTAGAAGCAAAAGTTGTGCTTGTCAGTCGGTTGACATTTCAGTTTGTACAATGCAATTATAAAATGGTTTATACTTTCTAATTTTAGTAGTTTGGACAATCATTATTAGCTTTTACATCTTAAATTTTTGTTTTTGCCTGAATAGTAAGAATACTTTTTAGTTGGTATAATACACCATTTAGCAAAGTTCCCCTTACAGCAAATATTTTCAATCCCTGTATAGTTTGTTCCCATTTTACGCTCTTCTTTCTTGACACTAAAGGGATGACCTTTTGCATTCTTCCTGTCTTTGTGTTTCCACTCCTCACCCGGATCTATAAGTACCAAAACATCCGAATACAATTAATTTTGTAGCATCAAATATATATTTTTAATTAATTCATTTTTAAACTTCTGGTGACTTAGAGGTTAAAATACAACTCAGTGGGTCCATATTTAAAAACTTTCATAGAAAATCAAAACCAAGAAGATAAGTTTGATGTCAATGTCTTCTAGTTTGGATTTTATAACTGAACAAATTTTATCATCATCTCCTATAAAAGCGAGTGTACGTCCGTACGTACATACATACGTACGTGAGTAACGTAATATAACAGCTACAGCTGATTTCATCCATCATCTGTATTTAACCAAAAACCTGTATTTATAATCTGTAGATTGTACTTTTTGGTTATGTTTACAATTTCAATCATTATAATTTCTTGTGAAGTTGATTTTTTTTAAATAGGGTATAAGTTATAGAACTAATGTATGGTATAAAACGTTATAATGTTTGCTTTGATTTTATAAATACAACCTTTTACCATCATTCGATTATACAAATTTAAAGAAGAGACTTATTCGTTTAGCTTCGGAAACATTCGTACATCTTCGTATAACAAATAAACATAATAACATAATTAATTGATTATTTATTTCTTCTCTATAATATTAATAACTTCTAAATCATTTGATCTATCAATATGAAATAAAAAGCAATTAAAAGATAATATATGTACATTTCTTTAAATAAATAATAACTTACATAAATACAAAATTTTAACAAATAGTCTTATAGTTTTATATTCCTTATTATTGTACACATTTACCGAGTTAAATATCCCTGTCAGCATAGTTAGGTATTCCTAGATAAAGTGTTGTTTTTAAATAGTATTTGTTTACGTGATGTACTTCTGATCTAATTAATCTGCCTGAGATTTTCACGGGAGCTTACCAGTTCAAGATATACAAATTTTCAATTGATAGTGTGTTTAAATATTTAGTAAAACAGCTAGATCAAGTTAGCACTACTTGTGTGTCTACAAGAATTAACAAATAATATGTTTTAAGATATTAAAGAGGCCATGTTTAATTTTAGGAGAAATATCAAAGCTGAGCAAAGGATGACCTACAAAAAGGTTTGCATGTCTGAAACTCAAAGCCTAAACGAGGCTTAAAAGCGAAAAAACCAAATAGACGGGTTTTATTTGATTCATTGATCCTTCAACCTTATTGTACCAGGAGTAATTTCTGTAAACCTTTCAGCGACTTTTTGAAAAAATATTGATAATATTTTGCTCTTTGCTCAGAAAGTTTTGATTTTGTATTAATATATCTCATAAACTGTTTGACTTTATAGATATGAAAAGTTTATTGTTTAGATCCAAGTTAAAACATTTCACATCAAACTTTAAAATGGTATTTTAATTTTGCACTAAATCAACTTTCAACTTTATAGATTGAATAATGAAGGAAAATTGTCATTTCGAATTAACAAATATGAAATACCTTGTTATGGACTGTGTAAAGGCAAAGTCGTGCGTCAGAACGAAATAATCAATATAGGTGTATACCTCTTGACGTAGAAGGGAATGAATGCTTGTAACTTCCCTCGATTTGCTGACTCGGCTGTCACTAAGGGCACAACATGTCGCAGATTGCTTTCTTCGACAGCAAACAAGAAACGAAACATTTAGGTTTTGATCTAGGAAAATACGTCAATTTAATTTTATAGTTCGTTCACATAAGGTAGCATCTTGCTTTACATATTATGTTGACTGTTTACTCTGTTCAAATTACTCGTAGTTGCTTGCATCAGTAAAAGATTTATTAAAACTTCATTGGGAGACTTTGTTGTGCCAAATGTTAAAAACAAGAACTTTAAAGTACTTTAATAAGTTTAGAGAGCTTAAATTTAATACATATTTATTTTAGACATTTAAAACAATTTTAACCAATTTAAAAAAAAACTGTGTATTTTGTACTTAGTTTTTTTAAAAGCCCTGAAATTTAAGTGTTTTTATACAAAAACTTATTTTTGAAGTGTAAACCTCTTCTAAAAATGGCCGGCGGTGAATCGGATTTGACCGTCACGCTTTTTCCGACAAGCTCTATTCCGTCACCCTCTATTATATATTATATAATACACATGTATATATAGCAGAGTATATAGTTTACTTGGCAATACCTCCGAAATGGACATTGTGCTTCCTCATTTCGTAAGTTGTGTTAAAATATTTTGCTTGGTAATACCTCTGAAATGGACATTGTGCTTCCTCAATTTATAAATTGGGTTGTTATTCAATATTCTCTATACTTTAAATTGTAAATCAGAATATCGGAATACCGACATAGAAGTTTACTCTTTTCCCATGTGGACTTAAGCCTGCATTTTTTTGACACATATTAAAGAACTTTTAGCCCAAAACATAGGTTAGCATTGTAAGTTATAGACTAATTTATAACAGTAAATAATTCAGCACGATGTTTATACCTCTGAATCGGAAAATGTGATATTTCGGTGCAGCCAACAAACTGAAAACAAACCCTGTTGATCACACTAAACAACTCCATCAACATATTAAACACATTTTCTTCCTCCTTGTCTTACCTTTTCCTTTTTACATTAATTCCGTTTCATTTTCTTTTTTGTACAACAAAGCTGCTTTGTTGGGATTGTAACTCTTACATTGTAAATTAGTTTTAGGCTTATTACACAGTTACTTCCAGCATCCCCAAATAGTTTCTGTAACAGTTGCACTTTACCAAGCGCAGTACGGTTGCTATAGCACTAGAATTGCCAATGTTTTTAACCCAACTAAGTGTTTTTATTGATTATGATCCAAATAATATTGTTAAATTACTAATTTGGGTTTTGGCTTCGTCCGTGTATGCATTAAAAAAAAATCGAATTCTGTTCTGATAGATCCTCATATACTATGTTTTATTATTAACATATTAGCCTCAGGCATTGAATGTTCACGAATAAATTTCTCAACTTTTTGTATTTGCACCATGACAGCTCATGTTGAGGATTTTTTGCCTAATGAAGATGTGTGGCAAATAAGTATGTATTTTATCAAAATGGTCGAAAAAGAATAGAAAATACAAATTACTAAACAAAATCCATGTTTTTTTTTTCATTTTTTGACCAAAAGTTCCCCTTAAGTTGTAATAACAAACAAAATCATGTTTATTAATATGTCTTAGTTCGTATTTGATTGTTTATCTAACCCGATACAAATAGCGATCAAGACACTCTCTCAGTAAGAAAGAATTATGAATATACGAGTTAAATAAGATAAACCACAGAGAAATGATTATATTCCCAGAGAGACACTATCCTGTTTAAAAGACAAGTATTACTTCAAAATCTGTGAATTAACATTATCCATTATGGCCCTTTCCCGCAACTGAGATGAAAGGGAATTCTACCACCAGAATTATTCGTTCAACAGTAAATTATAATTTTTTACTCAAAATCGCAAAACTTTTCTTATTCCAGTTAGACTATCCGTATACAATATTGTTTTCTGTGGTTAAACTTTGCTGTGACATCATCAAGATCTACATCTGGCTCTGTAACCGAGTCACTATTCGATTAATTCGGTCTACGATGGATTGCTACAATGGTCTATGCCGTGCAGTGCGTGCTACGTATGGGGACAGGATGTTTAACCTAGTGCACTGTAATTGAATCACTAAAGCGACCGGCTTATTTTGAATAATATTAATAGGTTAGTTTACCTTGTGTATCCGTCAGTCAATCCAAAGTTGGTTAAATAGGTGGATAACCGGTTTCAACGGCTATGCCGTCATCATCAGATCCATTTATTTTGATGATTGAAGTTGTTAGCCTGCTAAGGCATCGTCTTTGGCACGTTATATGTTTTTAAAAAGGTTAAAACAATTATGATAAAATAGTACAATAATTTAGGCAAAAAACACAATATACAAAAACACATTATCACATATATACACAAAAATACACAAAAACACTTCACGAACACTGTCAATCGCTTTCTTTACTTGATAGATGATTTTAACTGTTATTGACGATGTTACACGATAGTATATTATATGTTTACCGGCCGGTCGTCAATATTGTACTGAACGGTCGCGCGTGTAATCAGGTCCCCCCTCCCTTATGTAATGTTGAATATTCATAATATTCAATCCAGGAAGCTGTACATACATTATGTCCGGCTTATTTTATCCACAAGAGGCTTCCGAAGATCGGAGTCCGTAAGGTGAGTCATGTCCACCCCATAAATTAATTAATTATGGCCAAATTATAACGATAGAGTATTCACGATTCTGAAGCCTATTTGGACCCCTGTTTAGTTTGATATATCCTCCAGTCTAGTGAAGTAGGTTATACATTTGTATTAAATAATATTTGCCAACGTTGGTTCCAGCGTGTGAATGTTGGGTATGGTAAATTATAAGTGGCAAGATCCACGACCTAATCTATATATATAAAAGCCAAATACCACTCACTCATCACGAAATCTCAAAAACTACTGAACGGATTGGAACGAAATTTGTAATGTAGCTTCCTCTAGGACCATAGGTGCTCACTAAGAATAGGTTTAAAAAAATTCGAAATCTTAGGGAGGGTTTGGGGAGGGGTCAAAGTTACTAAATCACGATAACTGCAAAACTACCAAACAGATTAAAACAAAATTTGGTATGTAACTTCCTCTAGGGCCATAGGGTTTAAAAAAATTCGAAATTTTAGGGGGTTTGGGGGGTGGGTAAAAGTTACTAAAAATCCCCATATAAATACATTGTATAATATATTTATTGATATATTTTTTTGGTTAATATACATTTAACTTTGATTTCTCTATCGATCCATGCAAATCCGGATCGGGGCATTTATCTATATATTTTGCTGCCCCGATCTATATATTTATCATCATATATAATGAAAGATTTGTCTAAACATGGTGAAATCTCAAACAATATATACTATTTCTGAGATAGATATTCCAATTAAACAAAATATTGTACGGTTATAAGTCTTACGACATTTTTTAAAGGGTTTAAAATATTGGTAAATTGGATTTTTTATTTTGTTGCCTACAGACTGATCACGATTTCTTGAAATATATATAGCCTTGAAACAATAAACTTGGCACAAAGTAAGTGTACCTTGCCCTCCCGCCCCTCTCTCACTTTCCTACTCACTGACCACAAGGCACTGGTGCATCAGTTGGGCTTATCATTTTGATGTTCTCATTCCTCTAAATCCTTCTATTCCTGATATTCCCGTTCCCTCTTATATTGCGGCGGATAATATTGGGGGAATGGACATTGATCTCCAAAACTCTCAGTCTCCGTCTACAGAACCGTGTTTGTCATCTGATACTGTTGATTCAGATCATTGTTCCATTGTTCAAACCACCCAGAAAAGTGTTAAAAACGGCGAAAACGTTTTTCTAATACTAATCTTGCTAAAGCACATAGAGAGTCTGTCAAAAAATACAATGTAAAAAATCCCGCCGTACATCTTGAGGCTGTCAAAAGATACAATAAAAAAAAATCCTGCCGTGCATCGCGAGGCTTCCAAAAAGAACAGTCAACAAAATCCCCAGGTCAAAATGGCTTCCGTTCAAAAATACAGTTCTAAAAGATTTTACATGAAGGTGCTTCCATGATCTGAAAAATCAATGTCAGGGTTTCACTACAACTGCAACACCGATTATCACAAACACAAAACAGTTGAACTAGGTCCTATGACGACATGTAACTGTGTACAGCTATGAAGTGGTATGAAATGGTTTAAAACTTACGATTCATATCCTTATGACACACAAAATTACCATTATGTGTCGCATTTATTTCACCAAAATAATTATGCAATAGGGAAGCATTGCCGGGTCAGCTAGTTAATTATAATGCTGCGTAAAATAGTCTTCTTAACATTATAATATTTGGTGAAATTTACGTTTCTCACGGTCCGTACGTACAATTGGTAGAATTAGTAATTTTCACATTTTTATCACAATTACCCTCTAGTAGAACAACTTCAAAATTAAAATTGTTCAAATCACCGACTAAGGTTAGAGTGGATGCGTGTTCTGAAGAAAATGAATTCGTCAGGATAGCTCAGATTTGTTCGTCAGTACACAATTGTGATCAGTTTGCTTGTATCTACCCGCGAACTAATAGACGATTCCTATTCCTTGAAGATGTGGAACGTATTTTTTAAAGAGTGGTGAAAAATATAGTACAGAATATGTTAACAACGGATTGTTGGGTGCAACCGACGTTACCTTTCAAGAGCTTTTAAGAATTGTAGAATGACAACCAAAACGTTCATATATATTTCTCCAGCAATTATATTCCAGTTCTACCGAGAATATCTCTGTTGTGGCATTTTTTCTTGCATATCTCACAAACACTTGTTTTCAAATACAAGAATAATTCGACCCCTCAGCTGAACTTCTGACGTGAGTTAAGCGAATTTCCAAAATTAAGTTTATACGTTTTATTGTTTTAACCAACTATTTGCGAAATTGGTCTACTCACGAAGGCGCTGAGTACGTGTACGAAATATATTAGTAGAATTTGTTTGCATCTCAATATTTAGCCCCGGCTCACTCTTGCTTCGTTCCCTCGCGGCGGAAAATCTCTCTTTAAGAGTTTGCACCTCGATATTGTGGCCTCGGATTATGGACTGCTTCGTTTCGCTCGCATCAGATAAACTGAACATCTCGGCCGTCGGCCTAAGTCTCTTTTAACCTGGTACTTTTATAGGATTTTACGTTTTGATCGATAAAAAAAATCAGACGGGAACTAGACGGGCTAAGGTCGTGTATAAAACATAATGTGCAGAATAATATAATTTATCTCTTGTTTTATGTAAAGTCCCAAAGATGTCATATTAGTACGAAAAATCTAAAAATAAATTTACTTTTCCTTTCACAAAACCGATTGTTTTATTTGCTAACGAATTCGTCCGAGCCACGTAGAAGACCAATGTGTGCACCAAATTCGGACCAAATCAGAAGTAAAATGCGGCCGTTAGAGTACGAACACACACACACACACATACCCACCCCCACATACGTATATAATTTTTAATGACACCCCAAAACGTATTCTCCGGACTATGATCTGGGCTCATTGAATACTCCCGACCTTAGGTCTTATCATAAGAAACACTGCAATAGCTCATTTTTCCTACGGAAACTCACTAATAATAAATTTTCCCACATTCTGTGTTAAGACCTATTGATTATAACCTACAACAAGCACATGGACGTCAGAACTAATGCGAAAAATCAAACTCGTTTGAGGGGAGTCGGAAGATAAAAATCATCATCCCATAACAAAAATAACTTTTTTTAGAACTTCTTTGGTTTGTACTTGAACTAGTCTGGTAATTTCCGTTAACAAAAAGATATTTTTTAACTTTAAACCTTTTTATAAAACAATTCAATACTTTTTTCAAATCGTTTTAAAACATTCGATATTATTTTATACAATGTATAAACTGCCTCCTAATCGTTTTTCATTTTAATATTTCATTTTTTAACCAATATAATTGTTATTACTGCAAGACTGAGAATTGTATATATCTGGACCTGACGTTATGATCAATATTACATGGTAATATTATTATCAAACTTGAATGCAGTCATAATTCGAACATCAGGTAACGTTTAGACGATAAGTTAATAACATGGAATATACAATTTGTAAGTAACCTTCAATTCAAACATAGTTTTTATAGATTTAAACTATTGTTTTGGTGTCGGGTTAGTTTCAGGAAGAACAGACTATACTTACATAAAATTATATATTGAAACATTGGAATTCTTAATTAGTAACTACTTGTAATTATTCTCCTCGTTCGGAGACTTAATCCAACAAGACTCCATTTCCATATTGCCATATTTCCCTAGCAGTCCGTTGGAAATAATAAAAAAATACTGATTTTGGCAAAGTTTTTTGTCCATCGAATTTCTTTGGCTAAAAAGTTACTTTAAGGTGTGAATATTGGAGAAATTATAGTCCGTACCCACGAAATTGACTGATAGGCATTTTTTGACATTTTTGCATCGGTTTATTTTAAATATTTTTCTTTGAAATGACTATATATATGATTTTTTGTATTATACAAGTTTTACATTACATATGGGATTATTTTGAACCATTTAAGGGCCTTTTTTGTTATTAATATTGAATTTGTTTACATTTTTATAAATTTTATTATTAAAAACATAAATTTGTTTTACAAAAGTATTTAAAAACAAATTAAAATTTTCCAATTTTTCCCAAATGTTCACCATTTTCCCAAATTTGCAATCATTATTTTTGATGAATTTAGATTAATAAAATATTGTTGCGAAAAACTAAATTATTATAAAAAATAATAGGATTCTTTTTTAAACTGTCAGAAGTAGACTATATGTATTTGTATATTTTAAATTTAAATCTGGTGCTATATTTTTTTTTTTGCACTATAAAAAGTAGAGTCGCTTCTAAGAATCATTATATTTCTTACTACATGTTGAAAAATTTGTTTACAATGAATTTTATTGTATTGTCATTTTTTAGTTCTAGGCTGAAGATAAACATGGCTGATGACATCTGCATTCTCTGTGATCAGGTACTTGTTGATGATCGGACTAAAGTTGGTGAAATCGCCAAAAGAACAATGGTATCAATGAGTAAAATTCGAAAATGATCCCATATATAATGTAAAGCTTGTATAATAAAAAAAATCAATTATTTAGCCATTAAAAAAAAAAATTTAAACCGTTGAAAAAAGAAAAATAGCAAAAAATTAACGTTTTATGCATAAAAGTACATACAAAAATGCCTAGCGGTCAATTTTGTGGGTACGGACTATGATTTTTTCAATATTAACACCTTAAAGTAACTTTCTAGCCATAGAAATTCGATGGACAAAAAACTTTACCAAGATCAGTATTTTTGTATTATTTCCAACGGACTATAGAGTATTTTTTTATGAAGGTGTTGTGACTTTATGATGTTTATTAAGAAATGCAAATTTATTTTAAACTTTTATTATGCGAGCAATAATTATTTTGTATTCCTTTTATCATCCCTTCATTCTTGTTTTCTTCCTTCCTTCCAACCACCCTTTGCGTCACCCTTCTTTGCACATCAACATGCTTTAAGTTATTATTTTATACAGGATATTCTAAAGAAACTGTAGCTTGAGATTATAGACTAGTAGTCATGAATATTTTATAAATAATAATAGAAAGAGTAAAATAATAGATTTTTTTAAATTTCTTAATTATTGAGTAGGCCTAAATGCAAAAAGAAGAAGAAAGGCCCCAGGGGCAGGTGACCCACTTCTCCCCTCGCTAGGGACGGCCCCGAATGCATAAACACCATAATATGCAGTCTTCAGCTTTTCAATATTGGATAAACAATCTCAGTAAACTACGATTAATTTTTTCTAGATAAAATGTTCATAAATGTGCTTCGAAAAACCATAAAACAGTATTCAGTACAATAATGGGTTTGTAATTTGAGTAGGTTTTTATTTTTCTATTTTTTCCTTTGAGTCTGGTCACTTATAGTTGTGGATCAAATAGCATTAACTAAGGACTTATGACTCGAACGTATACCATTCTCTACACTTATTTTATTACTGTGAAAAATTTTTTTGTTATGTTTATACTAATTACAAAATATTAAAGTAATTTTATTCTACACTTAAGTCACATGTAACTTAAATTAAAATTATATTTAAGGGATGATCTCAATTAATGTTTGCATCTCAAACGTATAGTGAGGACGTTTCAGAACCGGTTGGGTGCACCTTCGTGTGTCTCTATGTTTATTGTTTGCTATTTAAGTTTGTTTAGTGATTTTTAACGCTTTTATCGACCTCTCACGAGCAAGCGATCTGAAGATGGAGCATACGTTCCAAAACGCGTAAAATTTAGTTACAAGTAAGTCACAAGATGGAGTAGGTATTCAAAATTTTGAAAAAAAGTTAACTAAGGTTTTTTTAATTTATTTTATTTACAAACATATGTACTAAGCAGTGTATTATATTATAATGACCACAATATTGTACACAGTTGTACACAGGTTGTACACAGGTTGTACACAAGTTGTAAACAGGTTGTGCACAGGTTAAAAACAGGTTGTAGACAGGTTGTAAACAGATTGTACACATGTTGTAAGCAGATTGTACACAGGTTAAAAACTGGTTAAACACAGGTTGTAAACAGGTTGTACATAGGTTGTTAACAGGTTGTAAACAGGTTGAAACAGATTGTACAAAGGTTGTAAACAGGTTAAAACAGGTTGTTCACAGGTTGTAAACAGGTTTTACACAGTTGTAAACAGGTTAAAACTGGTTGTACACAGGTTGTAAACAGGTTGTACACAGGTTGTAAACAGGTTGTACACAGGTTGTAAACAGGTTGTATACAGGTTGTAAACAGGTTGTACACAGGTTGTAAACAGGTTTTACACAGTTGTAAACAGGTTGTACACAGATTAAAAATAGGTTGTACACAGGCTGTACAAAGGTTGTACAGTAATATAACCTTCTACTTTTTCGCAGGGGATTGATTACATTTCGTTAGCACTTAAGTTTTCTTTTTCACCTTAGAAATTACAACATCAAAGGTGCTGGGTTTAATTATCTGTCAGTGACAAATTACATGCATTATGACATAATGTAGTGGGTGGTGGCAGAATAACAGATATAAATAGCTAGACACTTTACTCTCAGGAATATATAGTTCCCTTCATATCATATTTCTTAATATTATTTTTCTACATTTGCTTCCTTTACTGAAACCTGTTCAGAAATTTACTGTAGTATTAAATCATTCTGGCAATAATATTTTGTAAGATTATATTATTTTTTGTTTATAATACGCTTATTCTTCCCAATATGATGAAATCAGAACAGGGAGTGAAATAACAAACAGGAAAGCTAATATAAAAAGAATCAATCTAGGTTCAATCAGTAGAACCTAATATTTTTGGAGATATTGGATATTGCACGTTTTAAATTGTAGTCATTTAGAATTTAATATACGATAGGTCTACAACAACTTTTGTAACTTTTATTTTCGTTCCTACAATGTACTAACTCAAGAAAAATTTCGGTGACCAATTTTAATTTATTAGGTTGTAAATTAAACTTTAGACTAATCCTAGTTGGAATACGTCAAGGTATATTTTATAAAAGACAGTGGGCGTTTTACAAAACCTCTAAATTATATTAAGAGTTAGTTTTCTTAATAATATCAATTCTAGATGTTACAAAATATTGGTGGTTTGAATCTGAAGTAATTTTAATCACAGTCAAATGAGACTATATTAAATTCAAACAATAGAAGAAAAGTTGGTAAAACCTAGACAGTGCGGAGGAAAGTGAGAAGACAAACAAAATACATGACAAGTGTAGAAGAACTGCCTTGAGGCTACTTTGAAGATGAAAAGTTTAAGAAATTTGAGAAATATTAGCTGAAACACTAAAGCAATATAAAGACGATGTTGGCTGTGGTTTTATTGCAATGCAAATTGTTCATCCTTTTGCAGAGGCATAAGTTGTGCACAATAATTAATTTTAAGTGTGTATTAGAGAGAGTCCAATTTATAAATAAATAAATAATTGTACCTTGATAATGTAACATACATAAGAAGGATTATCAATAATTAGACTGCACACACACACTCTGTTCACAAAATTGAAGGTGGATTTTAATTGATAATATTCAGTTTTATTTTCGAAAGTTAATGCTTTCCTGGAAAAGCTTAGGACGAGTTACTTATTTTTTACCATGGCTAATTTCGACAGTTATTTTGTGCACTCAGCTTGTAATATTAAAAGTAACAATCAATGATGGTATTTTTATGGATTGAGCATTATGTTAAAAAATAATGATTGGTTAAATGGAAAGAGAGATACGTGATTTAAATATACTGAACCAAACTGTATATGCTACCACTATACTTGGACATTTTCCGTCTTGACAATAAAACCATTATAACTAGACTCAGTGAGGTCATGAGGTAGGATCAATACAAAGGCAGGCGAGACCCTTACGGCATTAAGTCATCTCAAGACGTCTGTGATATACAGAAAAGCACAAATGTTTTGAACATCTTATAAAGGCTTTAGCTTTAGAAATAAAAACTATTGTGATACAATAAAAACAATTTTCCGTATTGTGAACAAATATATTAATTTAGCAAAGTAGTAAGCCATATTCATATAATAGACCTACATTTTGGCGAAATATGTTATCTGTACCATACGTTTTATATGTGTACTATCTATAAACACATTAACGCGTATTACTGTAAAAATAATACTATCGGCTAATGTAGAAAGATAAACTGAAGATTGAACACAGTTTTTGTTGCTCTTCAAATCTAAGTTATCAAATTATTTCGGAGCCGTGGTTATGAAATTTACCAAATTAAAATCGATTGTATATACATCTTAGAGGGTTTATGTTGGGGGAAATAAACTCGAACTGAGCGATGTATAACTTTTACATAACACAATATTTGTATGTTTTTGTACGAGTTTAACAAGAGAATAATTCTTTGGCAAATACAGGATTTAATAAAATTATTGACCAAGCCATTATTTTAAAGTTAAAAATATTTTCATTATTACAAAATTTGCCTTTTCTTGCTATGATATAACCCGATAATAGATTATAGATTTACTAATACTGTATATGAATGGTTAAATTGCTAAGAAAACTAAATAAACATTGAGAATAAAGGTTGTAAAGATTATTGAATTAAATACGGATTTATTTAAATGGTATATATGAAATACAACAGCAGTATTAATATTAATAATTCAACACAATAACCGAAATACAATAACTTATTTGGTAGAAAACAAAATTTCTGTCTAAAAATATAATGAATTGTTGAAAAATAAAGAATAGAACATAAAACGTGTTTTAATAAAATTTAAAATATTAGGTAACATAATAGGTTTGGTCGTAACATATGTAATAAATAATACGTTTTAATTTTACGCTTAAAGGGAGTTTATTTTGTCATTTATGTAATATCTCTGAATATTGCATGCTAACCATATAATATAGCCCACATTAGTTCTATAACGTATATACAAAATCAACCACGATCCGGGCATTATAAGAAGGTTATTTGACATAACTAGATCTGTTTGATTATCCAAGAAAATGTTTAGGTCCTGTCCATTCACGTTGTACACTATGTCTAAAACTGTAGTCCCATTTGTCAAACTTTTGTAGTTATTGGCGTTATTTTACACAAACAGGGTACTCCACAATAATGGGTGCAACTTTGGAGGAGAACTGTTTCTGTTATCAATGTAATTTACGTTTTAAAGTTATACCGCGCCAATGGTTGGAATTTTGGAGGTGAAATAAGAAAAGGATTGCAGTAAAATAAATTAAATGAAGGGAAAATTAGGCCCCTTTATATTGAATACGATATTTTTCTTTTAAACATTTTCATTTCATTTAATTTAGATTTTCATGTTATGAGTGAATGTTAGGCATTGCAGTATCGTCTTTTTATAATATAGGAACAGTATAGGAAAAGTATCGTCTTTTTAATTTTAATCAAAATCTGAAAATCTATATTGTTTCAAAGCAACAACAAACAACACACGAGCAAGTGTATTAGCTTAGTACTAATAGCTACTAAATGTTGGTAGTAATTTTTGTACTACAATTAATTTGAAAATAAAAAATAAACACTGTTATTTAATAGTTTTAAATTTTCACTTCTGTCGGTAGTACCATAGATCATGAATAATAAATAGATCTTGCATCCATACGGGGGCTGTGTGCCGGAAAAAAGGTTGTCGCGAAAATAGTACATGATCGCGCCGCGAGGTAGCGCTAGGGAGAAAGCATTGGTAGCATTGGTGTTTCAAACAGCTTCCTTCGTTTCCCCAATAGATAGCGCCAAAAAAGTAGAATTTCCAATTTAACAAAATATTGCATTGGATCGGAGTTCTATTAGGTTATCCAAATACAATGGTAGTACCCAATGACTGCCAATTTAATTTTATTATTCGCTTCCAATCCTAACTTAAAAATATTATAAACTAAGTTTTTAGATGCGGGCAAAATCAATTGTATCCGTGATCAATGTAATAATCATATGACTAACGGGGGGGTGGAAAATAAAAGAGAAGGTTTTTGTTGTTGCAAAACCAATGTATAATTTTTTAAATACAAAATTCTACTGTTCAAAATGTACAATTAACTTAGTTTTAGAACTAACTTGTTATTTGTTAATGTGTAATAGTACTAGTTCAAAGCGAACTAAGTTTGCCAAACAGTTTGGTTAGGCTGAGGTCAAGACCAAGTGCACCTATACCTTCAACTTCCAGTAAAAAGCTAAAATACTTGAACGCAACAAGTGATGAAATTTCCTATTTACCTAGAAGGAATAATACAGGTAATATTATCCATTCTAAACAATTATACTTGAAAATATGATTCGTAAAAACTGCACCTGGTTTGGAGTTTTTGGACTGAGAAAAATAGGTGATTATTAGCTTCTAAATTGGAGCTTTACGGAACATATTGTAAATTAATCTTCAACCTTTGTAATTAATATTGTAAATACCGGGTGTCCCACGAAGAGGTCCCTATTTTTGAATTGATATGACAGACGTATAGAGCGCGCTACAGACTTGAAATTCTACAGTCGTGACTAACACATATGTAAAAGAAATACCCCAAATTTCAGTTAATACTGACTGATCCAAACAAAATGGCGGAAAAACAAAAAACAACAAAATCAGCAATCGTATTTTAAGGGTAAACCTACTTATATTTAGAATAGGAACAGCTACAGCTGTTTAGACTATTTTAAATCTATCAGCTGACTGCGTGTATCCACAACAATGAACATATTTGGTAATAAACATTGGCATTTGTTATTAAGTTGCATTGTAAAGTGTCTTATGTACCATGCCGTTTTCAACTGACCAAAAAGTGAAATGTTGTTCCTGACAATGTTTATGCCTTATGATTATGATGTTAATATTGCCTTTGAAAATGATTATGAAGCAATAAGGTGTTTTAGGGAAAATTACCCAGGTGTAGTTCCACCGTCAAGGAAATCTATTCGTAAGTGGAAGACTATCCTACTAGAAACGGGGTCAATACAAAGAAAAAAAAATACCATAGATCCTCCAAACATAGAAAATGAAGAAATCGTATGTGCTGCTTTCATGGAATCTCCAAATACGCCTAATTCAGTAAGAAAGGTGGAATCTGCTACAGGGATACCGAAGTCATCTGTCCAAAGGTATGCCAAAAAGAACAAAATCAAACATTATAAAACTCATTTAGTTCACGGATTGCTTAAAGATGATCCTGACAGACGATTGGAATTGTGTTCGAAAATAATTGAAAATACTGACGTAGATAGCAAATGGCATGAAGGAATCGTGTTTTCAGATGAAGCGACATTTTATCGAACAGGAACTGTAAACAGGCATAATTGTCATTACTGTAACACAAAAAATCCACATATCATACAAGAAGAGAAATTAAAATCAACAGGTATAACAGTTTGGGCTGCTGTTACCAAGGATGGTGTTTTGTCGTATGACATATCCCGACAAACAATGACTGGTGAAAGGTATGCATCAGTTTTAAGCAATCACATAGTTCCTCATCTTTTTCAGCCTGAGATGAAAGACTTTTTTTCCAACAGGATGGACTCCTCCGCATTATGCTAATGTGGCCAAAGCAGTTTTGGACCAAAATCTTCCTAACCGTTGGACAGGTCGTGGCAGCAGCTTCATGGACTGGCCCCCAAGGTCTCCAGACTTGACTGTTTGTGACTTTTTTTCTGTGGGGCTTTTTGAAGGAGAAGGTTTATTGTCATAACATTGCGACAGACGATGAACTAATGAGGTTGATCGAAGAGGAACTGTTGTTGATACCTTGAGAGTTGTTCAGCAATGAGTATGACTATTTTCTATTTCGTTGTCATCAGTGCATTGCGATCGATTTACATCAGTTTGAATAAGGTTTATGGATCAAATAGATTTAATTTATTTATGAGTTACTTATATCTTTAATTCCCTAACGTTGTTTAGTGCTTAGTAACATCGTTAAAATTCAATAATTATGCTGTAACACTTAAGCAAATAAAACTATTTTAACGAAAAGGTACTATTTCTTTGATATCCCGCCATTTTGTCCTGATGTGTCATAATTAACTGATACTCAGGTGTATTTCTTTTACATATGTGGATGTTAGGACTGTTGAGTTTCAGGTTTGTAGAGTGTTCGGTGCATCTAATATATTAATTCAAAAATAGGGACCTCTTCGTGGGACACCTGGTATATAAACATACATTTACTTATGCAAGAAAATACCATATTATAATACACGTGTTTATGATGTGAAAACTTACTGATTCCGGACAACTGCCACTGATGTTTATAGTTAGTTTAAGAACTTACCAAACATACTTAGGAAAGTCAATATCTGTAGCAAAATCTTGTCAGCTAATTGGACACGAATCTATAAAAAATACTGCTCATAAAATAATGTATGTTTACTGCGGTGCATTTGATTAAAATTAGCAGAAAGGAGGACACACTTTGAAAAGATAGCATATTTTCTGTTAATAATATGGTGAATCGAAAAGTTATGAGAAAATATTTATCAAAACATTATCATATAAGGATGGTAATGTGTTTAATTAAATCGAACTATTATGACACCAATGGTGGGATGGATTTAGAAGGAGTAACTGAAATGTGTAATATTATGTCTCTAGAACAAAATGGTGTCTGAGATGGTGATAAATTAAATTATCCCAGTTCAATACTATTACGGTTTGGCTAGAGCAGGAATATAGAGAGCCTCAAGAATATGCGTAAATCAGTGTGAGCAGCTTCATAAGTTTTCCACCAACGAAAACTCATAACATGAACTTGGTTGAGTAATGGTGCAGGGGCAATCGATCCTACTAAGGAGAAATTTTCTACAAACACTCTCTTCTAATCCCAGTCACGAGCAAGATATATGTGATGTGATTTCAAAACCTCTCTCAGATTATGTTACTGAAAAAATTTCACTAAAGCAAAAGCCAAGGTTAAATTCAAGATTATAATTTTAAAATAAAGAACTCGACGGGATAGTTAATTTTAGTGAAAGTTATACCAAAGCATCTATTAACCCTCTTAAAAAGATTAATAAATGCACGTAAAAATGAAAAGTCATACAGTCTTTTTCCTTAATTTTTTATGTGCGTTTCGATGCAAAAAAAGAAAACCTCTCCTAAGAGACCAAGAGTGGAGGCAATTTAATATGATACATACGTACAGGTAGATTAATAGGTATTAAAAGTGTATAATTAGATTAATTAGTATTACGGTAATTTTACACCATAATTTTATATTTTTATTAAAACTATTTTAAACAATATGTATTTACATTTCTAACCTAGTTTTCAATTTCGCATACCTCAGTTTTTCTTGTATTTGATGGCACTTTAGGGGTGCTTCTCACCCCCCCCCCCCGATGTTGTTGAATCTATGCGAATCAATTTTGAGAACTCCTCCTCTTGGACACCCATCAAAAAGTGAAAAAACAATTATTTTCTGGGACTTTTCGATTTCTTATACATTTAGGGGTGGTTTTATAATGTTCTACTATTGCTCTCCAAATATATAAATCAAATAAATAACGAGAGAAAAAATAGGATTTCATTTCAGCTCATTTTATGTGTTTTCTCTGAACTTTAACGCAATTTGAGGGTAGTTTGCACCCCAAGGGGTTGAAAACTACTTCAAATAATCTCATGGCGTTATTTTTAAATATGTTTGACTTTGTAAACGTTATTGTGTTATGTTTAAGTGTAATTGGGCCTGAAGATGAGCCTATAGTTCTTACGACATGAATAGTAGACCATGAGGAACAAAAATGTAGGTTCTCTTCTCATTATAAATTGTTTTTCATATAGTTTTAGGGGTTTAATTTGTAAACTTGCAATACATGTATTAAAGTTCAACATATATTAACAATGGGGAACAGTTGAAATAGATTAAGGGTAAACTCAAAGATTACTTTGCCCTTCAGACTTTGTACCACACCCTAAACACTTTAGGGCAGTCTAGATAAAACACCTTCAAATTAAATAGTTCACGTAGTGGAAGCTACGTTGTAAGTGAGGTATTACGTGTTTCTCAGAAGGCCAGCAATAACAACGTTGTCAGACTTTCACGTGAATCGTAAACCTTCTTCGAAATCCAAATGAGGGTTTACATTACACCAATTTCCTCGTCTCAGTTGATGGCCGTGGTTGTTAAGGCGTCAATGCTTTATCAATCGCCATGGCAACCATCAATGGAAAAGTTCTGGGTTCAATTCGAATTGAACCCGGTTAATTTTCTAAATGGTTTCTTAACAGACATCGTTGGCTGTGGTTTGGATTCCACGTAAAACTGTAGGTCCCGTCTTCATTAGCCTTAAGTGCAAAACAGCAGAACGTTAAAAAAAATCGTCTCAACGAAGGCTTTAAAATGAGGTACCACAAATAAGGGTTACTTTTTAATTTTTTTTACTTGCAACCTCCTCCCTTAAAAAACTAAGGGTAAAACTTCCCTAAAAGGTGCAGAATTTGCCCAATATAACTTCCTGAAAGTTTGGAGTTAAGTTTAAGTGTAACAGGTTTAAAATTACAAAAGGGTTGCGGAACTTTTACATCTCTCTGTATACAGAATGTTCATAAAGTCCTTTTAACCCCCTCATTATTTTTGTTACAGAAAATAAATTATCAAAACTTTGTGTATAGCTTGTGTTGCATAACATAAATTTTTGTTTACTATCTGATCCTCTACGATTTTGGGGGGCTTAGGTGGTTAAAATTGTAAAATGTAAAGGTAGGCAATGTAATACACCATTGAAAAGCTTATTAAAATAGAAACACAGTGGTGCAAAATAGAGCTTCATATCTTGCTTCGTTTCAAAGGAATGGGCAATCAAAGTTCTGAAAAATAACATACAACTTACTTATTCTTAATATTAACAAATTAATAACCTGTTTGATCCTATGATAACAAAATAATTTTCCAGAGCTTTGATTGCCCATTACTTTGAAACGAAGCAAGATACTCAGCTCTACACTCGATTCCACGTTCACCTTGCAGTACAGGTCTTACGGTAGAATAGATATGCTACTACTATTACTGGGAACATCACGTTTATCGTCATACCGGTTGCGTCAACTGGCCTAGCGTTGATGTTTTTTAGTTGGCTACTAACGCTGAGACTTTCGTATGGATAACAAGGCTCAGGCCTCGGCTACGATACAAGCGGCAACATTACCACAGTCAACGAGATGACGTCACACGAGGAACTGTGCTGACGGAAATACTTAGTGAGAGACCAGTATTTATAGGAAAATCACAATATAGGACTACTATATCTTTAACCGTAGACTTAAGTGATATTTACTTTTGTCCAGAAATTCAGGTATAACCCTGGTAGAGAGTATTTAAAAAATATATACTTCCTGTGAAAATAGCAATGTTAAACAGTCCCACAACAGAAAGTTTAAATCCTTTATGAGGTTTAAAAAATAAATAAACTCTTGAACAGAATGCCAAATTTCAAAATTATAACCGCACAATTTAGAATCTTTTTTGTTTACAGTCGGATTTTTTTGAAATTTGGATTTTAAATTCAGGTGTAACCCGGGGAGAGAGTAATTTTAAAATATATGCTTCCTGTGAAAATAACAATCGTAAGT
>JAGFPH010004398.1:30008-45195 GCA_018207615.1 Philaenus spumarius | reverse complement strand
CCTGTGAAAATAACAATCGTAAGTAGTCCCATAACAGAAAGTTTTAACCTATTGGTGTTGTTTATTCCATAATTCATGGTGTTTAACATGGTGTTTAATAAATAAATCCTTGAACGGAATACAAAATTCCGAAAGTATACTCGCAAAAATTAGCACCTTTTTTGTTTACCGTCGGATTTTCTTGAAATTTTGTATATAAGCGGTCGTTAGTATGCCATGAACGTATACGTATCAAAAATACTGAATTTTGTCTTTTTAACCAATGTCATATGTTTGTTGAAAGTAAAGAAACCCATGAGCGTCGGGCGGCAGTCGAAAAATTATCTAACTGATTTGATCCTGAGCGGCGAGAGTTATGCCAACGCACATCCGCCGCTTGTATCGTAGCCAGCCAACCGTGGTTAACAAGGAAACTCCATCAGTTAGATAATTTTCGTGCGCCGCTTGCACCTGCTACTGCCGCCTGCAGCCCACCGCTCACCGCACATCGCTCACCGCTCGTATCGTAGCCGAGGCTTTATGGGCGCTCTGTTCTGCAAGGTGAACGTGGAATCGAGTGTAGTTTGCGCCATTCTGTTTCTCTTTCAATAAGCTTTTCAATGGTGTATTAAATGACCTGCCTTTATATTTGAAATTTAGAACCCCCCCCAATCCCCCAAAGGGACTTTATGAACACTCTGAATATACACACTTATAACACACACGACAATATATACTTATACTAACACCTTGAATTAGGGTTTGGCGGTATTTAGGAGCAGTGCAAAGTTAAAGCACTTAAAGCGTTACGTATTATTATTATTATTGTTTGTTTAAAATAATATTTTAGTTTTTGCTTTATTTTTTCTTACTTTCTATTTATTTATATTTTAAAGATAAACCTTGTTAATCATATTTAAGTTTGTGTTGTGTAGTTTTATGCTTTGAGTTTAGTTGTTGATGAAATATTATTCTAGCTGTATTTTTTTTATTTAATAGTTTGTATTATTGTTTTATATAGGTTTAAGTTTTTAATAAGTAGATGTCGAGCCACTGCATACTGACAGGATCAGGCAATGATGACCACTAAAGGTTTTTGTATTTATTGAGAAAAGTAGTTCTAATAAAAAAATGTTAGTGATGAAAGTTCACAAATTTTTTTCTTTACGTTTTTACTGTTTTCTATCATCCAACGTGTGCACTGTGTTGAACTTTCGCAGCTTGTGTTGTAGGTATTTACCATAGCAACTGCACTGCTCCCATAAATGTTCTTAGAAAACATTTTGTGACATCATATGTCTATACCTAAGAGCTTCCAATACGCATTTTCTCGCACGGTTTACAGTAATAAATTGGTTTTGAGTTTAGTTATTGTGTTTTATATATATTTAATACAGGAAAACATACAATTTGTGATTTATGTTTAAACTGAAGGCAAGTTGCCTTGGAGGCTTAGTGTAACTGAATCCAAGTAATGAGAAACCCCTGAAGTTCGATGATAACCACAGACGTTTGTTTAGTATTATTCAAATGGGTACCCTTCGGTGCTTTTGACATACAATAAGAAATTCAACCATAAATGTGTTAGTAAAAGTATGTAAGACTCAGAGTGGATCCAGAACTGAGTGGAGACGAGTATAACTACTCGAAATGTAACTTGTATATCATTTCATGTAAATTTACCTATATACTCCAGTCATGTTAGAGAAATTACTTAATAAAACTCTTATAACCTAGAGATTTGTTATGTATGTTGTATTTACCTACTGTATTTAGCCATATTGGAAAATGACGTTCAAAAACCAGTTTTTCCACCATAACTCAAAAACTATTCATTCTATAAAAAAAGTTTGAATTAAAAAATCACAAAAAGTTCTACAACTTTTGTATTTAGCATTTTAAAATTAACCGTTCAGCCATAAAATTCAAATTAGAATACAATTTTGATAATTTTTAAAAAAAATACACTAATTACCGTTAAGGGAAGTTATTTAAAAATTGGAATTTCCTGAACAGTTTCATACCAATAACATAACTTTTCTCTTTTTATTTATATTTTATGAGAATTTTTAAATTATACACTGCTGATGCCTCCCAAGCTAGGCTACCATAATAAACTTCTACTGAATTTACCCATGGTAAAAGCATGGTATTTGGTATGTATGTTGCATTTTACTACTGGAAAAATATATTGGAAATGGCAACTTTGTAAACTGATATCATGGTTATGTACCACTATTTTACAAAAATGTTTTTTGTTAAATAAATGTTTTAATAAATATAAATACAATTGGTATATTATATTTGCTGTAAAATTATTTTCAAAGCTCTAATCACTTTCATTACTACTTTTCAGTTCATAAGAAAAACATTTTTGTTTTTTACTTGTTCGACTTAATGTATTTAAAATAGGCGTTACTCAATAAAATAATTTTGGTAAACCTCAAGACTATTTTTTAAATTATTTAAAATAATCTCATTTAGTGTAAAAGGGTATCTTCAAAGCTCTAAACTCTAGTATTCTTTCTTTCTTTTTTATTTCATCACAAAACAAAATAATTGATTGATTTTTATAACCGTTTATATTCAAAATACGCCTACTCAATGAAACGTATTTTGATCTCTCAACAATTTTTTCCTTATTCTCTGGTTTATTCCGAACAAAATGACAATAAACAACTTATTAATATATAATAAGTTATGTTTA
Organism: Philaenus spumarius; assembly: GCA_018207615.1. Lineage (NCBI taxonomy): Eukaryota > Metazoa > Arthropoda > Insecta > Hemiptera > Aphrophoridae > Philaenus > Philaenus spumarius. The sequence goes on along the minus strand of JAGFPH010004398.1, from coordinate 42,509 downwards.
CTGTTTACAGTAATTTTTTGGTGAATTTAAAAAAATAGTTCTTCAGTCATATTTTAATTTTATCTGGTGGAAGAGCCAAGTTTCAAATAAATAGAGAGCAAAAGGGTAATGAATAGCATGGGTTCCAACATAAATCTCAAAACAAAAAAATCAATACAGTTAAACAAACCATGAGTAAACACAGTAGGAGTTTATTATGGTAGCCTAGCTTGGTAGCGAAATGCATCGAAGGCATCAGCAGTGTAACATTTAAAAATTCACATAAAATATAAATGAATAGAGAAAAGTTATGTTTTTGGTATGAAACTGTTCAGGAAATTCCAATCTATAAATTAATACAACAATTCTATTATTAAAAATGTCTTTGTAACGTCCCTTAACGGTAATTAGTATTTTTTAAACAAATAATCATAATTGTTTTCTAAATATTGCATTTTATGGTTAAACGGTTCATTTTATTGGAAATTACTAAGTACGAAAGTTGTAGGTCTTTTTGTGACAAACATTTTTTATTTCAAACTTTTTTTATAGGATGAATAGTTTTTGGAGTTTTGGTGGAATATCCAAAATGGCGGCCGTAGCACAGGTTTATTTGTGAGGACTTTTAGTATGTTATTACAGTAGCTAAATACAAAATACATACAATATCTCTAGCTTATAAGAGTTTTTTTTATGTAATGGAGTAATTTTGATTTAAAATCACTACACTAAAATTGTTCTACTAAAAATTTCATTATTAAATTTTTTAAATTAAGTGAGATAGTAGCCTACACTAAACTGCATTTTGAAGTTAGTTATTTATTATAACATACGTTCTTCCTGCCTCTGCCTTTGGTCATACAGTATCATATAGTGGCTGTAGCAATAACAACACAGCACACAGTTCTAGACAGTAAGCCAAGTAGGTTAACGAGCTCGCAATAATTATATGCATAACAACTCACGTATACGAGAGGAGTATAATCCCTTTATTATTACTGCCATAAAAAAGATATTAACTTTTTGTGAAAAAGTATTTTTGTCATTGAAGAAGGAATTATGTATATGCACGTAACGTATCTAGGTATCGTAACGTATTCTACGATTTGCGCTACATTACATAATATTCAGATTCGAAACTGTGATAATCCGAACTACAGTTTCTTTTACGGCCCGCTATCAAATTAAATTCCTTCACTTCCTATAAAGAAACGAAAGTAAAAAACACCAATTCACTTTTCGAAAACGGGATTTCAAATGGTACGTGATAATACAGAACCATCGAAAAATACTTCTCGTATGCGAAAGGAATTACTCCCTCAACTAAGGGGAACGTGAGTTAATTTTGGTCTTAATTAAAATAAAATAAAAAATTAAATCTGCAAGGTCGTGGGACTCCGTCAGGAACGAAGTTCATCATGCCTTTCCTTCAATTCTTTCACCAGCCTTAACGGGAACATCACACATAATTTTTAATCTTTCAACTGCCGTTTATTATTAGATTGTGTCTTATACAAATATTTACTGTTCTGGTACGTTTAATGTTATTACAATAAAGGTGTAGAATTAATCTACATAAAATGCTCTACAAAAATAGACTGTACACTTTTTCGCTTGGATCAAAACTGAAAGAGATATAGAGGGGGAAAATGGGTAGTTATAAAACTGTTCTCAGACCACTTCACTGCATGTAAGTGTAATCATGTCTATACTAATATTATAAACAGGTAAAGTTTGTTTGTTTGTTTGTATGTTTGTTTGTTTGTTTGTATGTAGGGGGTAACCTCTGACACTACTGAACCGATTGAAAAAATATTTTTACTAATAAAAAGCTACTCTATCCCTGAGTAACATAGGCTATAAGTCATTTCAATAAAACCTTTTTTTATGTCAATATTTATAAATTTAATCAGAATAATTCTTAGGTTAGGTCTAGAATGATAAACCAACACATGTATTTACATTTATTACCATAGCAACCAATTGAATAAAATAACAGATAATATATTTGCTCCAATATTTCCATTAACAGCTGATTTCAAAATTTGAAGCAATTATTTTTGCATTTCTAGCTTTTAGGTTAGGACTTTAAATAGCAGACCTGAGCCTTGCTGGTTCTTTTAACCATTATTATAACTGCTGTTATAAAATATAAGAAATAATTTAAATTGAACATTTAACATTATTTACCATCTTAGTTTTGAGGTTATTATTAATCATACACCTTTATTATAAATAAAACATAACATATGTTTTTAGAAGGTTACGTTGGGGGTTGGCGTGCGGAGCACGCAGGGGTCTCGTCTAGTAATATATAAAGAAAGAATTGTGTTCAGAGGGGACACTATAATAGTGAAAGCGAGAGAACGATTGAAATGAAGTCAACCTCCCCGCCCTACTCTATTTAGTACACCTTTATATCGGCACACTCATCCCTTATCAGTTTACTTTCAACCACCTTGTTGTTGACTATTCATTTTCAGTGTGTTCTGCATGAAACTATGAAAGAGAAGTGTTATTTGTGAGCGCGAAGTTGAAAGTGATTTTTGTTAACGTCGGAAAAAAGGGGTAGTTGGATTATTGAAGACAACTATCCACCTTGTTTTTCGAGAGTATTAAAAATATCTGCTTCAAGACAAAGTTAATTAAATCAGAGTAGTGTAATGTATATTTTTCAACTAAATTTGTACAACCTTTCAACTAACTCTACACTTCCCTTATCTTTTTATCAAACTTTATATAAATTGATGTTGGATTAAAAGTTAAATGTTCTTATTCAATGGGTTTTTCATCTACATTGTGTTCTGCTACTACCTGAGTATGGCTGAGAAATGTTTAGACTGTTAGTGTGAGTTAAAAGTGATTTGTTTAACGTCGGAAAAAAGGATAATTGGATTAGTGAAGACCACCTTGTTTTTAGTGAGTATTGAAAATATCTGCTTCGCACGTATTTAAGATTATTCAAGACAAAGTTAATTAAAACAGAGTGGTGTAATATTTATGTTTCAACTAAATTTTGTATCTTATCTTCTTATCAAGAACATTTTTTTAAATCCATGTTAGATTAAAAGTTAAATTTAATGATTCAATGGTTTTTTCCATTTCAATTGTGTTCTGCTACTACGTAACTATGAATGAGAAGTATTTAATTTGTGAGGGTGAAATTGAAAGAGGTCATGTGATACCTCATTTCACAATAATAATACATTTAAAAAAATAAAGTATATTAAAAATCGTTACCTATGAAAATTCAATGTTCAATACACATGCAAAAAGCAACACTGAACTAAATGTGAAGATTATGGTATAATAAATTCTTAAAATTTATGTACATTAAATTAATACCCTATGATTTGATTGTTTAATAATGTTTAATTTTATTCAACATTAAAATTTGATAGATAAGACGTTTAATGTACTTGAATTCATGTTTACATTAAATGATATGAATCAATGTAAATAAATGCAATTACCTTCAGAAAGGTTTGAAATATGGATTTGTGGTTTTCACCATTGATTTTGTCTTACAATTTATTCTACATCACATGACCACTTTCCAATTTTAAAAAAGTTACATTTTAAATGGCGGATCCAAGATGGTGAACTAAATTCTTGGCATACTAATTAAATAGTATTTTTACATAGAGTAGGTTCCTCAATTCCATCTACTTTCAAATTTTCCTTACTTACGGAATATTAAGGCGTTCTCGGACTTTTCACAAACCCTGTATAACATGTCATATATACAATAAATATAAATTTGTATTTCTTTTATATTTTTCAAAATACATATATGCCCTAAAAATACTTAGGACTTAATAATGAAATACTCGGCACTTGGAGGGTAATTTTTAACAGTAAACATTTCATTTTTAAGAATAAAAACCCTTGTTTTGATAATTTACTATTCCCCTCCCCATTCATATCTCTTTTAGTATTGATCCTAGGAAATAAATGTAAAATACCTTTTTAGTAGAAAATTGCATGTAGATTTATTTATTACATGGGAGGGAATGTTAGAGCACATACTATAGAATCATAGTCTGTGGTTAGAGGCAGTAGTTTCCGAGTTATTAATGAAAAACTGAAAAAAGGGACCTTTGGTAGGCACCCTGGGCCTTAGCTCCACTCCCACCCATCTTTTAGTATGTTGTTAAGGACACCTTAACCTACAACTGTGCCAACATTGGCTTCTACTTGAATTTGTTCCGCTATTTTTTCTTCGTTGCCTGGACTATCAATAAACATAAAATGTTGGTTCATCCGTATAAATTAAATTACTAAAGTAAAATTATTGTGTGTATTTTTAATTTATTTTACATGTTTTAAAGGCAACATACATACAATAATTTTAGGTTAGGCCTAGAATGATGAACCAACAGTTTATGTTTATTGAATGTATTTCAGCGATTGACGATAATATCTGAACCAATCGTCTCTTAATTTAAATTTATGAACACATGTTTCTTGAATGTATTTACATTCATTACCATAGCAACCAATTTGATAAAGCTTTTTTCTTCAATCTTATTTTATATTTGTCATTACCATAGCAATCAATTAATAACACTTTGTTCGTTACTCATTACATTTTCTTTTGTTAACTCCTACCGCAAACCGCGTTAAGGAACTTCGTTCCAAAAAAATTCTGTAACCTGGTTTTAGGTTTGACTGGCCTTGGCCGATTTATAGCAATTGCAAAAGAAATTGCCTTTGCTGTTTAGTCTATACGATGTGGCTGGTTCCCTTAAATTAAAATCATTTGTACTAGTTCAACATAATGTTAGACCATACTTAGGTTACACTTTAATGACATTTACCTCGTTAAAATAATAGATACAAATTATTTTTCTCCGTGCTGTTCATATTAGTCGTTTTTGGTTGTGTATTTATACGTTAAACGTAAAATGTGTTTTTATCTTTCATTACCAAATTTAATCCATCCTTAAAAGCTTCGTAAAAACCCTTAATGGCAATCAATATTTTAACTGGGAAAGGTAGAGTATTAGAGCTACTTTGCTGTATTTTTGTGACAATATTATATTCCTTCATTTATATAATTATTACAACATAGTTAGGATATGGACTAACATAATATGAAAGGTCCAAGCCAGAAGTACTATTTGTTTATGTGTCTTGGCAACAGTTCCAACAAACTAGTTTATTTAACCTCTGGGCTTTCTGCCAATGGTGTGGTATTTCTGATCGTATTTAACCATACCATTTAATACAACTTTTAAGACTTGTAATAAGTGTCATGGTTTCTCCTAACCTAACTTTTTTTTTTATTTTTTTTTTCAAGAGCCTACGTGCTGGATCCTGTCTTTCTCATAGTTTTCTTTAAATCTTGTAGCCACTAATTTTATTTATTCTTTTTTTTCCTGTACTCTCTTTTTACCCATTTTAAGGTGTATATTTTTTTATAAATCTATGGCATTGTTAAATTCAGTTTACATATTTTATTTTTTATGTACGTAATGTTATTGTAATTTATCAATTTATTTAGTGAAATAAATTCAAACCATTTCCCAAATCGTTATCCTTTCCACTTAAAGAATGACGAAACAATTTCTTGCATTTAAAAATAAACAGAAATAATCATTATCATTGATTTCCTGAACTGGATGTATAAATGAAATATTTTAGCTTATTTTATAAACTTATAGCTTATTTAAAAAAGGAGTGTGATTATAAAGTTTATAAAATAATCTGACATAGTTAACAAAAATAATATTAACGTATTTAATAGAGCTAAATCTTGAAAGTAATTTTTACTCATTTTCAGTTATAATTTTTTAAGAACAATAAATATAGACAAACCAGACAATATAACAAACAATATAAACTAGAAAAATGCTGAAAAAATAATATTTTTATTTTCTTAAGCAATAACTTTAGAAACATCGTCCAGCCTATATTTTGTGACAAACTATATTTTATGTATTTAAAAACCAATCATTGTAATTTACCTACAGTTTGTAAACACTATAGACAATTTTGTAGCATCGATTTTGAAAACATTGTAGACCTAATGTTGTATGTCTGTATAATATCGGCCTTCAACGGGAAGATTAACAAAAGCGTTTGTACCTAATCCACTTTCACTCTAATTTTGTGCAGAAACATTTTTTTAAAAAAAAATTAAGGTCTACTTAAGTTTAAAGTGCATATGAAACAAGTTTTTTCTCTCACCCTCTCACGGTTACTGAATTTTAGTATGTTTTAGCCTACATTACTAATGCGTTTCTGAAGATCGAATTTTTTAAGGTTTGGTTAAAACAAAATTTAGTTTTATTTAAGCCGATAACAACCAGTGAAAGAAGCAGGAGTCGGGTTTCTCTATACAGTAATACCAACAACACGTAAATGAAAAACATATATGACATGCTTCTTCACCTAGTTTTTGATTCGCTACAGTTTGCAAGTAAAGTATATGAGTATTATGTACATTTAGTATTCAAAAATATGTTTAAACCCACTACATATCTCAACTAATAATAAAGAAAACGGTTGTGATATTCTCAAATAAAGCAATTTCGAATTATACCAAACAAAACGGTTACATACAATATATTATATTTTTGAGATACCAAACTTAAACCCTTTAACATTCATAGCAAAATGTTTTTTCAGTTCTAATTGTTGGAATATATGTTGGTTAGCAACCCTTATGACCTGAAAAATGTATTGGTGGTTATTCGTTCAGGGGGAAATCACGTATGGAACCCTGAAAATAAGTAACTGTTTGCTACAAAAGCAAAAGAGTTGTTATATGAAAAAATCACTTTAAAATAAACAAGAAATATAAATCTCTAAAATCTAATCCGACCAAAACTCACAGTTTCAGTAAATTAGTTACAATAATGTCATTGTTTGTTTGACTGAATAAATGATCCGATTTAATGCAAGTGTTAATAAGGCAAGATAATGCGTTTTAGTTATATGTTGTTAATTATATACATTCTATTGTAGGTGTTTTTGATTTTACTGTATACTTACTGTTTTGGTATCAATTTATAGATTTTCAATTCAACCAAAATTGAATCTATAATAGAAAATTCTACAAACGACACGTGCTTGACTTTATTTGTAATAGTGCACGGTTATTTGTTTTAACATTGTTGATCCTCTTAAAATAAAAATTATTCGAAAGGAAAATATGTAAATATACTCTTTACGTCAATGAATGTTATTTTTACTCTCAGCTAGGGACGTTATGAAAATACAAGTTTGCGGGCTTTCCAAATACAACACCACTGTTTAATATACACCCCACATTTGTACTTTTTTCGCGATTTTTATTTTTATTCAGATAACGCATACTTTAGACATCATTTTTTTGTACCCCCTTTACATTTCCGAAAAGATAAATAAAGTTGTCAGAATTGTTTCAGTAACAGTTCAAAGTATATTCAGGCGGTGCTCGTAACTCCAAATTAAAGAAACAAAAATATTTAACTAACTTCCACTTTATTGGGGAAAAATATTGAACTGCCGAAATATACAGACTTTTGGTATCAGGGTATGATCTACACATTCTGAGCCTACATGCGAGTATTTCAATGTAAAAGGAAATTTAATTTATGTCCAGGGCAGTTTCAAAGTGATTTAAATGATTTAGAAATGACTATAGTCAGTTGACTGTAGTTTACTTCTTTATTTTTAAATAGAACAAAATAAATTGTATAAATTACTTTGGAACTAAAAGGGGTTTAATAAAACCACATGTGTTCAAAGTGACCGCCATTACAGGGTGTTTCAAAAAGAACTTTATAACTTTGAAAAATTATATTAATTTATTCACAGAACTTACCAGAGGTGATTGTAGTGTAATTTGTAGGGAAACAGATTAAGATGTTTTACCTTAAACTAAAGATGCTCTATGTGGCTTTCGTTGGTGATCCTGCACACACCCCATTGCTAGTCAATTTCCTCCCAAAGTTGCTGTAGCATTGCACAGGAGTAACTTCAGGCATAAATTTTCGCTCTAAGTTCAGGTAGAGAAGCCGGCAAAGGAGGTATACATAGTTGATATCCTTGATGAATCCCCATAAGAAAAAATCTAGCGGTGTCTGGTCTGGGGAACGTGGGGCCATGCAATTGGCGCATCACGGCCAATTATTTCATTGACCTGGAAAGGGGTCATTCATAAAATCTCGGACATCAGGCAGGTAGTGAGGTGGTGCGCCATCTTGCATGAAATAAACATAGCGTTCTTCGTCATCCTCATTGATCTGTGGTATCTAAAATTGTTATAACATGACCAGGTACACTATCCCGTTGATGGTTCTCTCTTGGAAAAAGGGGCCGTAAATTTTGTTCTTGTTCAATGCACAAATTTAGGGCTAACACGAACATATTCAATGTTTGATGTAAATTTTCACTGCACCAAATCCTACAGTTATGTGTGTTAACCTTGCCACTTAAGTGAAAAGTCGACTCGTCAGAAAAGATTATGTTGTCCAAGAAATATTCATCATCATCCACTAGATTTAACATATCCGCACAGACGTTCTTACGGACAATCTTATCAGAGTCTTTTATTGCTTGTCAAATCGTAAATTTGTACGGTTTTAAAAGCAAACTTTTTCAACACTCGCCAAACATTCGTTATGTGGGACTTGCTGCTGGCGAGATGCACGCCTGGTCGATTTCGTAGGGCTGTTGACAAAACTCTGTCTCACTTGCTCAACGACTTCGTCAGATGTGCTTGGACGACCTGGTGATTTCTTATGTCTTACCGAACACCAAAACATTTATGTCATTCATAAATTGTAGGCCTACTAGAAGGATCTTTAGCGTACTTGGCACGGAAATTACGCTTAATTGTTGTCACCGACTTTGATTCTTCGAACCAAAATATATTCCTGGAGAATATTTTGCGCAGCACTTCTTAGCGTGTTAACAATTTTTTAACTACATTGTTTAGTTATTGCTTCGGTATTCAATAGTTTCTGGGTGTTCACGGACATTATTTACAAAGCCCTAAAGCCAAAACCATGCATTTGGAAACCTCGGTGTAGAAAATAGAAGGGAAATGGCCTACCTATTAAACAACTAAAAATATTTCTGATAAATAAGTGCTCTATCGTGCAAAAATATCAATTCTTTTCCAGTCCTCTTATTTCCTTATCATATAACACATTTAAATAACATCGTCTCTTTTTGCTACTAATTTTGCGTCTGAACATTTTGAAACTCTTAAAAAAACAGCTCGAATATGTAGCTGTCCTTATCCTACGGATATGTGTATTGACAAATCAATTTAGATGAAAATGTACTTTATAATTCCACAAGATTTTCCAGGCCAAGTTTCGTTTAACCTAATTTGAACCAACGATATATGACAAAATAAAATCTGTTATCTGTTTCGTTCAGTGCAATTTTAAATAGAGGTTTCTAAGGGTACGCCATATTATTTTCTGTCTAATATCAAGGTTTTGTTAAATTTTCTCTTGCGACTACATTGTCCAAATTCAGTGTTATTTGACTTTTATTTAAGACGTGAGCGAGAACATTTTTAATGTATGATTTAGTATAAACTTTATGATTTCGTTCCCTAAACCGTTTCGAATGTGAAATGGCTTATGAACTCAGTTCACATTTATACACTGAATCCCTGCTATAGGTGTTTGTAAATTCGTCATCTTAATTTTATTAAAAGCCATTCGCACAATCTCTCTTGGCCGAAAGTTTTCAGCAGATAGCTCCTTATTCTTGGCGAACGATAGCTAGTAGGCCAAAACTGCATGAAATACACATGCTTTTATTTCGGAAACACGAACTGTATCAACTATAAGAAATTTACGTACTTCCATAGCATTCGATTTATATTGTTTACAAGAATAAGTTGATAATAATCTCTATTCTAATTTAAAAAAATAAGATTAATACATTTAATTATTTTAGTAATGTCGCGTGTTCTCTCGGCACTCAATCACCGAACAGCGGGATTTGACGAGCTTAGGTTCCGGCCCTGTGTTAATAAATAAATCCATACCTGTGTAGTGTCAGGGCCGTATAGTATAAGTCAAAATATAATAACGGTACTTCTGAATTTGGATTATACTCCTAAATAAAATGTCATAGTTATAAAGAATTATTAACGTTTATTTATATAATAAAGTAAAACTAATATAATTATAACATTTTTAGGAGGGATATAAAATGCAGATAATGTTGTTTAGAAGAAACTGACAGTTTTAAAAATAAGCCTCAATGGTTACCGAGGAAGTACTCTAATGCAAGAGTACTGCAAACAACAGTTTAACATCTCTATTTCCTTCACCGTGATGAATGAAAACTTATTTAATCTGTCGGTTTTGTTGTAATTAATGAACAGTTAAATAAGAACTAATGAGCAACGTTTAGTCCCTGATCTGTTTAATGAGCTACTCGTCTAAAACCTTTACATTGGGGATTTCAGTTTCCAGTCGGAAGCGGTGGAGCAGAAAATTAATTACTTTAGCTTCATAGTGTTAAAATTGTATATATCAATTTGAACAAAACAACGTATTTGAAAAGGGAAACATTTATGGAGCGTTTTGCTGTTTGACTTTAACATACTGTATTTAATTTAATTACTTTCTATTTTAATTACATATATCATAATACACGATGTACATAAAATAATATCAGTGTTAATAACTACAATAGTGAATATAACCTACTATATTGAATCACAAATAAAATGAAAGAGTTTCGGATTCCTCCAACAAGTGATTAAAATATACGATAAGTATATTGGAATATAACCGCTTGCCTGGAGTTAAGGAAGCAACAGCTTCTACCTTAATTTAGGTAGGTCAGTAGGAAGCGGATACAGGTACCCGTTATCACTTATGAAAACCCCCAAAAACGTTATGTGGGATTAGATTGGGTGATTTTGAACTAATCCTATCAATCACTGTCATTTGTTTTAAGACGAACAATCAAACAGACAACCAGATTCAATCCGATCTCATAAAAACGTAAAATAGAGTACAATTCTTGTTTAGAAATAAACTCATCCGGTTCATCTTACTGGTGAGGAAACTGTCATATGTGCAGTAATGTTCCAAATAGGAAATTAATCCATCACTTCCTTTAGTATTTCCAAAAAACTTGCAATTGGAATTCAGCAAATAAATCATTTATTTTTGGAAAGTTTAATTTTTATATTTAGAGTACACGATTCCCAAACTATACAATTATTTGCTCATTTTCCAATAAGATGAAAAGTTCATCACTAAAGTAGGATTTACACTGTTTCACTTTTGATGTATATCCAAAGTGAATCACTGAGAGTAAATTCATCCAGAGTGTCCATATTTGTTTACATACTTTCATCCAGTTCAGTGTTTTCATCTCACTTGCACTGTCAATGTACCTCAGTTTTGTGTCTGTAGGTGCAAGGACAACTGTGGTACCAGGTGGCAGGATGTCTCGTTCGAGAAGGAATTCAAGGAGTATAAGCGGAGGCATTGATATAATGGTCGGCAGAGTACGCCTTTTACGGTGCATTCGATTTGCTATAGTCACTGCATTTATTATTCCATAAGCACTCCTATTGGTGATAAGTTGCAACAAACAATACCATATGCTTGTCTTGGCACTTGAATGACATTTTATAAAATTCGTATTCATAGCAACAATAAACACACAAAAAACACGCACTACGACAGGGTCGACTGTGAACTAATTAGTGAATGGAGCGTATGAAATGAACATATCGTTTGTTTACATTTTTCACTGATCCTTCACTCTGGATGAATCATCGGTTCGAGGCAGCCCTGGGTTCGAAGAATGAATTTGTATGCAATATTTTTATTGTGGAGTTGTTATGTATACCTTTTAAGGTTTCAAAGCCTGTAACTGGAGTGCAATTAATAAGAGTTTCTTTAAAACTACCATTAATGGTTTTTGTAGTTAATAAGAAGTCTTTGTAAAATAGTGTAGTTTAATGAAGGCACTCGAAAGACCGATACATTCAGCATTCTCTACCTCTTAATATACGTGCACGAGGTTTTAACGCCATTAATGAACGATTGTTAATGTCAAACAGTTCACATGTCTGCAGAAAGCACTTCGAACTGTAACTAAAGATTCACAGCCATCTTTATCAGTGACATTTAAAGTAGATATATATGTAAACGGATTTCGGGGAATCGGACTACTAATCCGTCGATTCTGCTTTTTGATTATGGCCTGGGTTCAGCACTTTACACCCAATTTAAAATATATTACGAGTATAAAAACTGTAAATGCTGTTCTTCATTTACGTACAGTTTGAGTAACTGATTCTTAGATTCCATTCTGTTTAAGTATGTTTATTCAACTGATAAGCTTAGGTATCACTATATCGAAGATAAGAAATTGTATTGTTCTCTAATTAAAGTAGTTTTGCAATAAATAAAAAAAGCTAGCCTTAAAAATTACAGCAAACAACTAAAATTGCTGATATATTATTACATATTTTTAAATTCAACATAAAATTGCTTTAACATTTTATTCGACCAATCAGCAAACTAAAATGTATTGCTT
>JAGFPH010004398.1:7704-29998 GCA_018207615.1 Philaenus spumarius | reverse complement strand
GTGTAAGATTAAAAGGTGTAAGATATTGAAAGGTGTAGGATTAAAAGGTGTGGAATTAAAAGGTGAAGGCCTCAAAAGTGAGTTGGTGAATACTACTAACTACTAAGTACAATATTGTTGTCTTAACAATTATATTTGTTAACGTGTTTCAAAGATAATTCTAGAACTACGCCTAAATGAAAACCTAACCTAAAATTAGAATACAGAATACTTCAAAATATACAATCAGCTGGTCATGGAAATGTCACTTAAAAATATGGCTCATATGTAAGTTTAGATGGAAACTGATTATTGTGATTCATTTAAAATCTTCAATTAGCTGAGATTGTTTAGTTTCACCAAATATGCAATGTTACTGAATTTAACGTTGTTTTATACGTTTACAGATCCATATTTTAGTACTGGAGTGTTGTATTCCAGTATAACGTAAGTAGACATATCCTTAACTGGGATTTATTTTTAGAGAGAGAAAGTCAATCGTTTAACAACGAAAACAGTTGGGAAAATAAACATATGAATGATTTTAACTGGGTCATAAACTGTGGTCATACACTATATCTAATTACTTTTGTAACAAGTTGATTACTAATATACGTTCATTTGTCTTTATATAAACACTGTAGTAGATAACATGTTACAATTTTTAAAAAAACTATTTGTGAGAATCTGGCATTATTTTCGGAGAAAGTTTGTAATTTAAACCTTAACACGTTTATGCCATCAAGGTAGCTGTTTACCTATTTTTAACGAGCTTGATCATTTGTCAATATTTAACGGCTTTTATATTAAACGGATTAAGAGGGGACATGGAAGTAAGTTTCCTACTACTATTGTAAAATGTCTTTAGACTCGAGTAAACTAGTTTTGATAAGAGACAAACTTTAAAACTATAGATTTTTCAAGTATACTTGAATTTGTACTTGAAGCGTTTAGAAAAACCAACTCTGAGAAAGTAAGGGATTTTAAGGAAAATAATATTTGTTCTTTGAATTTGATTTGACTGAAGTAGAGTTTCACGCTTTCATGATAAACATTACAAATCATCTTCTAACTTTGACCTAATCTACTTTCAAACGCTTTTAAAGTGGTGGAAATGATAACTTAATATTTAAATTATTATACTTCCTATCTGTTCAATGATCCATGTGATCCGCTTGCCATTAAATCTGTGAAAAGGGAGTGTACAAAATGTGCGTTCTTGAGAGTTATTTTAAAGCTCAGTGGACTGATTTTTACAGAACGATAGTAATTGCGTACCGTGTCTATACTTAATGTCTAAGTTAATGAGCGCCTTGTGACGACAATGACATGCAAGAAATACATTTCGAAGTCGTTTACTTACGGTTGACTTGATTACATGTTCTGACCAGTTCTAACTTTCTGTTAGGCTAATAGCAGACGAAGATGGGAAGGGCAGAAGGATTAACATTATATCTACTTAAAAGAAATTGACATTTTACTATGAAATAGGGTAATTGCAGTTTATAAAATTAATTTATTTTGTGATAAAAAAAGTAACTATTTTAGTTTACGATAAGTACAATTCGATATTTTATATAGCCATACTTTGTCATGAAATGCTGCACTAAAAGTATTCAAATGTATTCATTAAATATTCGGATACGTGTTAGGGATATGATGATGGGTTATTATTTTGACGGTGTCATAATAAATATTTTGAGACTATACCTCATATAGCTGTATTCGAATTATTTTGGCCTGGAGCCTATTCCTTGAACAATTAGAACTTTGTAGGCAACAAGATCCATTTTACAGGTTGACACCACTAAGTATAGATTGAGAATTATGATTTAACAGATTGTTAATGCAATCCCTACTATAAAATATAATATAATAATTGTAAATTATAAACAACTCATTTTAATTAGATTTGTTTTTAAATACAATTAATTATTCATTCATAATACTAGACATTTTTTTTCAAATGATAATAGAAAAGATGGTTCGGTTTTTTGGAATTTGAATACATTTGAACACTTGATCACTAAAATCAAACATTCTCTAAAGATTGTACGCCTACAACATTAATTTAATTTTTAGATAAGAACGTGAGTTTTAAAAACTTATATTAGTAATCCTAGACATAACATTTATAAACAAATTTTATATTTACTATAGTAAAAGAAGTTAATACGTTTACGTTAAAATAAATTATGTACAACAAAACACTTTTGTTTTCAATAGATAAATTATTAATTGTATTAATTATTTCAGTTATTTGTGTCAAGTTGTATAATTTTCTAAGAAAACCTCAAAATCTACAAATTAAACAACAATAATACATTTCAACCTACCTTTAATAACCTGTAAACTTGTACGGATATTTATATGTGGTTCTGTTTGGCTCATCCATGTGTCCGGCTACACATTCATTTCACTTCTCATACGAAACTATACTTAAATAGACATTCGTAGAAGAAGGCCAGAATCACAGATGTTTTGCAAATTAAATTCATGGCTACATAGTAAAATAAAGATCGGAAAATGATTACTTGAAATTAAATAGAAAAACCTGTACAGCCTAATCTTCCTATTTTATTCTTTAGTTTGTTTAACTTTAATTAATTGTAAAGACACTTTCAGCTAAGCCTATCAACTCGGACATCGAATTAGTAGCTGCGACTTATTTAACTCATCTCATCTGTCGACGACAACTTGTTAGCTCATTTTCTTCAGTCCACTTTTATGATCTTATGATTTCATTAAATTAAAAAAAATGTATAGTAAAATTAATTGAAAAAATACACGTTCACAAGTTAATAAACATGAATGATTTTAACAATTAAAAAATGATCCAAATAGTGTTCTTCATATTTTATATTATTAAATTTACCATATGCACTAATGTATTAAAAGTCTACACAACTGATTGCGTGTTGTAACACTCCACTCTTCACTGGCTTGGATACTTAAACTCCACATAAATGACTTAAATATACTAAAGTCTTACTTTGTATGAGAAGGCTCTTTCTATGTTTGCTGATGCTATTACATTCTTCTCTATTATAATAGTAAACCTGTACAGTTTTATCATCCTATCATGTTCTGTAGTTTGTATAACGATGATAGTATAGTTTTCAATGTTACACTTTCATATTCATAGTCCAATAACTTGTGATTTACTTTATCCTGGTTTTTAATGTACGTTTACAGGCATAATTTCATATACATTTTATGCGTAATACAGTATACTCTTTGTGTTACCTTACACAGAGCCACTGCCTCCCTTATGATAGGAACATATACATATGGTCGAGTCTAATGAATAGCTGGGGTAAGTATAACTTAGCATCTCTAACGCGCTGGACTTTATAAATTACTGCCATAAATTCCATCTTAATCGATTTAGTTTGTTAAGAAGATTATCGTTAGTTTTAATCTGTCTTAAAATGGCAAAACTTTTGTAAAGAATTCTATTAAAACAAGTTCGCTTTCATTTATTCTGTAATTTATATAGTTTTCACTGTAATCTTCGCATCTTTGTAACTGTAATAGCACCAACTGTCTTATCTTCAACAATGTTGAGTGATATCTACTCACGATGACTTGTACATTTTTAAATGTTCTTTTCAAAAGTGTTTTTTTATTTAATATACATATTTATAATTTGAAATTTTCATAATTTTTTTTTTAAACTTGCAATTTCTGCCCATTTATTATCAAAGAGGAAATTTCGAGAGCACACTGTCATTCTAATAAAGTGTAAACAAAATAATTATGTAAACTAACAGGCGCCACTATTCCCGTTTACAACCAATATAACGTTGCCAATCCTATTATAAGGTCGATGGGGAAAGGAGGTCGTATATTTGCTGTGGAGTAATTGCATATTTGGATAGGTATGTCGCTTATTGTTACTCAAACTCATTACCCTTGTTTTACTACATTAATACCTGTGGGTAGAATATCAACGTGTGGTATTAGATGTTAATCCACAGAGTATCAAAATAAAACTAGGCCAATAATAAATAGTACCAAATCTGTTTAAAATGAACAGATGAGATGATGGGCGTTGGATATTGTCAGTAGTCTACAGTATACAGATTTTAATATCACACATCTGACCTGGTGCAATTTAAGAAATGTATTCTGCCTGGGTTCTAACTTTTGGACGAAGCAATCTCGTTTAGGCATAATTATACATAAAGTTAAAAACAAATTCTTAAATATATTTTTTTAAATATTGTTGTTGGGTTTTAAATTGTGTAAAGAAAATGAGTTCAGATATTAACAAATTATTGGAAAATAAGTAGATTGAATTATATACGGGTTAATTAAATACAAGGGGGAATCCCTGCATGCTCGCACGCCAACCACGTTGGAACCTTCTATACACATAATCATGTTATGTTTTCTTTATAATAAAGGTGTAGGATTAATAATAACCCCAAAGCTAAGATAGTAAATAATGTTAAATGTTTAAATCAAATGATTTCGTATATTTTATAACATCAGTTATAATAAGGTTGAAAGAACCAGCAAGGATCAGGTCTACACTTTAATAAAAACCTAATCTAAAAGTTAGAAATACAAATAATTGCTTGAAAATCAGCTGTCAATGGAAATATTGGAGCAAACAGCTGTTGTATCTGTTATTTTATTCAATTGTTTGATATGGTAATAAATGTAAATACATTTGTTGGTTCCTCAGTCTAGGCCAACCTAGATTTTTCCGACTAAATTTACAAATATTTAAATAAAAATGTTTTTATCAAACTGAATTATAGCCTATGTTGCTCAGGGGTAATGGAGTTTTTTATTAGTAAAACTATTTTTTCAATCGATTCGGTAGTTCCAGAGATTACCCCCTACATAAAAACAAACAAACGAATTTTACCTCTTTATAATATTAGTATAGATTTATAAGTATTTAAAAGTACCTTATAAAGACAAATATCCAATACGCTTTAATTGAAGTAGAAGAAATATAGTTTTTAAAATTATTGTTTTGTTTATATTTTTTGCAACTTTGAAGATAAAACCGACGAATTGAGTTTTCTTGTGTTTATACTATAAAACTGGGTTGAGTTTAATTCTAGAATAATATCGTTATCAGAAGAAAGAGTTTCCTTCTTTTCATGTTTTATTAAAATAATCAACAATCCAATAACAAGCGGTACGATGTTAGCCAGTCTCTCGGTGGCATCATATTACAAACGGGATGAGCCTAACATGTTATTGCAACCCTTCAAATTTCACTGCCTGACAACCCTTTCCAACCATATATCTAAACACACCAAATGTAAAATTTACAAGAATTAATTCTGCTAACTTTGAAGATGCAAATAAATATTACTGCTTATATTTTATTCAAAGCCAGTATCACAGAGATACATTTAAATATTCTAAAACATTTGTACCACCGTTCAAACACTGAGCACTTTGTACGACATATTATTTACATATATTGTATTATTTGTAGGTATTCAATGTATATATATATCAATAATTTTTACAGCTTCATCCTGTAATAAAGAGATATTTGTAGTCCTCATTGAGGAATGTATTTGGAGAGCATTTGCTTTTATATAATCAATCTAAGAAGACACCTGTAGATTTATTTATAGACTGAAATGTAAACTTTAATAAAAAAATATAATTGAGTGCCTCTTATACTGTTTGTTACTGATCCACATCCGCCTATGATTTATACATTATTATTAAAGTACAATCTAAATCATAAATAAAAAAAATATTAAAAAAATAACACAATTAAAACAAGATAAATTGTATTCATAATATTTATGAGAATTATTGATAAGATGGAACGAAAGTCCTATATTTTGCCAGTTTGTTTCCATTTCCCACTCCTCAGTCCCTTTCTAATAAATCAGGACTATGTTAACTAAGATAACATAAATAGGGTTTTATTTTCATAAACAAAATAAAAATAGTTTCAACTTGTTTTCTAGATAGAAGTAAGTCTAAGTTTATTTCAATTTATTATATCGATACTAACAGTATAATAAACCTTAACGGCCTTCTCTTTCTTTGTGTTCTTGACAACTATGTCGTGTTTATTAGTCAGTATAACAAGAGATTACCATGTAAGATCTTTCTGATTATTTTGATACATTCCTTGTAACTAAAGTGTTTGTTTCCTCTAGACACTGAGTCTGTCTTTGATCTGTTAAATTAACTTTTCGTTGCGCGTAATAAAGTTTAGTGGAGCAGGAAATTAAATCATTAAACCGTTTACGTCTTTCTATATACCTTTTATGCCTTTTAAACACAAATTACAATAATGACTAATTTTCTTCTTTTCATTATAGAATTTCTAATCTAACACTTATTGCCATTATATCCTGACTATTCCTAAATTATTCTTAAGTGAATGCTAAACACCTAAACGTGATATTGGGATACAAATGGGATACACGTTTTTGCGCCGGATTAGTGTTCCATATTTTGTAGAAACGCGCAAGCTTACTTTGCTAAACGCCAGAGTATTTCATGTAATGCCTGTAATTAGAAAGTAATTTTGTAATGCTATTATTTGATACAATCAAATATATTATTTTAAAGTTATAGATTTTGAAAGAAAAAATTCAAATGAAACGACAATTATTTGCAGGCTTCGGATATATTTTTAGAATAAATAAGTTCACTGTTTATAGCAGTTATTAAAACCAACAAAGTTATAATACTATGTAGATTGTAGCAAAGTTAGAGATAAATCTAAAGTGCCTTGACGTCATCCGACTTAGAACCAAAACCTGTTGTCCCCAAAACAGTCTGGTAGAATGTATCTATTGTATCCGTCAGAGCCTCTGCATTCGGTGGTCTGTACATTTATGAAGTGTCAAGTACAGTAAAGTGAGTCTTAAAGGTTACAAAATTATAGAAGCAAAGTTTTAGAAAAGTTGTTAATACTTACAATAAGGTAACCGCTTTTAACAATAATGAAGTGGCGTCATTCTGTGTATTATGTTTATTTGTAAACTTTCTGAAAATCAAATAATCTATAATAAATTTACAAAACATAAAACGTACATGGCACTTCCTTCCTTGTTAAACAATCTTCGGCCATTTCTATAAAGTTTGGTTTCAGAGTTTATCATTTAAATTAACTTGTCTAAAAAACTTGTCTATTAAAATGAGATGTAGAAACGTAAATATAACACATGGGAGTGTTCTATACTGGACATACAGTTTATACAGGGTGAGATTTATGTCCTGGCACACCCGGATATAATTTAAACGGCCTGAGATATCTATGTGAGACTTTGACCATACTTTTTATAACATTTCTTTTACTTTCTTAAGTGGTTAAACATTTCTGCCCCCTACTCTAAAGGGGGCTGGGGTAAAAAGGCGGGCAACTTAAAATTTTCAAACTCAACCCCCCATCATGTGACGACTCGTTTTAAAGGGTATAGAAAAAGAAATCGAATGGCGAAAACTAGAGGTCTCTATGTCACCCCTATCAAAAACTACAGCCATTCCAAAATACGAGCGAAGTACTTCCCAAGTTATTAAAACAATCAACTTATGCAAACATTTATGCAAACATCATGGAAAAAATGAAAAGGTTCATTTGACAGAGAAAAAGACTATTTACAATAATAAAATAATAATAATAAAATAAATTCTTAAAACAGTTACCTTTTTTAATGTAGCAGGTGTTCAAACTGTTCACCTTCGGCTGTTTGACAGTGTGCTAGCCGTGTGTAAAAAGCTGAGACAGCGTTCAAAAAAACTTCTCTACGAATGGTTTGAGACAAGTGTAAAATTCTCTCAGTTAAGTCTTGGACGTCAGTTGGCTTTGTTTGGTACACCAGGTATTTCATGAAGCCAAAAAAGAAGTAGTCTAGTGGATTAAGGTCAGGAGACCTTGCTGGCCATTCCACAGGGCCCCTTCGGCCTATCCACCTTCTTGGAAAGACATTGTTTAAATATTGTCGTACTTTTCACGGCCATAGTGTGGTGGTTCTCCATCTTGTTGTAACCAAAAGTTCTGTGCTTCTCGTCCAAACATATTTTGAAGTGCAGGCACAATCTGGTTTTGAAGCATCTCTAAATACTCCACAGAACTTAAATTTCCATCAATTATAAAGGGAACGACCAAGCGGTTAACGACTATTCCTGCCCAAACATTAACTTTTGAAGGGCGTTGTGTATGAGCCTCAACATAACAATGTAAATCTGTCCAGTAACGACAATTGTGCCTATTGACGATACCGTTGGTCATGAAATTGGATTCATCACTAAAAAGGATTCTGTTCAGTAACTCAGGTTCATCATCTACTTTGCCCATCATAACATCACAAAATTCAACCCTGCGGTCATAGTCGTCTTCACTAAGCTCTTGTACAAGATGGACTTTAAAAGATTTGAATTGATTAATTTTAAGAATTTTTCTTACCGAAGATTGGCTGATGTCGTGCTTCAAAGCAGCTCTTCTCGTAGATAAGTGGGGATTTTCAACAAAAGACTGCATAACATCTAATGATTTCTCTTCATTGAAGAAGCCCTTCCTGGCTTGGGTCTGTCTTTTACACAATGTGTCTCATTAAACCGTTGAATAATTCTTCCCACCGTAAACTCGTTATGGGATTGATTCGGTTTGGAAACTCCTCATTGAATAAGCTGCTACTGCACTGCATGATATCTTACAGTCCCCATGAATTTTTTGTGTTAGTGTATGTGTTGTGTATGTGTTGTTATGTTTGACGTGCTCATATGAGTGAAATAACTTATTTGATGATGGGGTCAAGACCTCGAAACTAGTCAAAAACAGCTCTCTTGAAGGCACAAGACGGACCTAAAAGGTAATTAATATATTATAAATATTATATTATTTTATTAAAAGGAATATTAAAATAAACACAGGTATTGTGCATTTATTTCTTTTAAGTTGATATAAGCAAAGAGACTCAGTGATAGCAAAGACCCAAGACTTCAAGTAAAGTTCAGCAGGTAAGCAGAACAAATCGAAGAGCGTAATGAATAGCTGGGGTAAGTATTACTCGGCTTCTATAATGTGCCGAACTTTAATAAAGTATTGCAATAAATCCAACCTTAATCGATTTTGTTGTTAAAGTATATTATCGTTAGTTTATCATCAAAATTGAACTGGTAAATAAAATTAAGTTAACATTGTATGGATGAATTAAAATCAATATAATGAGTATGGCCTCAAGTTAGTGAAAATTATTTGAAATTTACAAATTATTAAACAAATTTGAGGTATACTTACATAGCTGGGATAAATGAATATGTTTTTCGTTGATAAAATAATCAGCTGTTGACTTTTTAGATCTAAACATCCATGTAGGCTACTTCTCATTGGCATTCCCAACAACAGAACATGTTAATACTTTAAAGCAATTAATTTCTAATTCCATTTTGAGGATAGGTTTTTGATTCGAGGTAGGTCTAAGATGATGTTCTTTTAACCTTTAATATAACTCCTATTACATCCATACTGTGTTATTTTATTTATACTTTATATTATTTATTAAATACTGTATCCATATTAGTTCATACTGTATGTATTTATACTACATTTTTATCTATACTAATATTAAAAAAGATTTAAAATTTGATTGTTTGTATGTAGGGGGTAATCTCTGGAACTACTGAACCGATTGAAAAAATAGATTCACTAATAAAACGTTACACCATCCCTGAGTAACATAGCCATTAATTCATTTTGATAACAATATTTTAATTTCAATATTTATAAATTTAGTCAGAAAATTTTTTAGGTTAGACCTAGAGTGATGAACCAACACATGTATTTACATTTGTTACCATAGAAACCAATTGAATAAAATAAAAGATAAAACTGCTGTTTGCTCCAATATTTCCATTAACAACTCAGTTCAAACTTTGTAGCAATTATTTGTATTTCTAACTTTTAGGTTAGGTTTTTATTATAGTGTAGACCTGAGCCTTGCTGGTTCTTTAACCATTTATTATAACTGATGTTTGAATTATAATTTAAACAGTATAATAATTTGATTTGAACATTTAACATTGTTTACCATCTTATCTTTGGGGTTATTAGTAATCCTACCTTTATTATAAAGAAAACATAACATGATTATGTGTATAGAAGGTTCCAACAGGGTTGGCGTGCGGAGCAGGCAGGGGTTTCCCCTAGTATTTTACAAAACAGTTGTATCATATCATTGAAACTATTAGAACCGTTACTAATGTGCATATCATTTGAAATACGTTTACGTTATATTCAAACCCACACTTTTATTGAAGGTGGTCACAATAAATCTATTGCTAACTTCGGGTTCAAGTAAATTTCAAAATGTACGTATAACACATGCTGTGGTATAAACTGTTTAAATTGTAATCCAGGTTTATATTTACGTCTAATAACGTTCTGGCAAACGAAAAACAAAACAAAGGGCAGTGACAAACAATATAATATATTTAATAACTTCCATTAACTTGAGGCCAAACACTTTTGATTGATATACTGTATTATAATAAACAGACACTTGATTTCATTTACCAATTCTGTTCTGCTGGTCCAATTAACAATTTACTTAGAAAGGAAGTAGTCGTTTTCCAGAAAACTTAATAGCAATAACAACTATCGAAAATATTTCTTTAAAAATAATATCAAATACAGTAAATAAAGTCTTACATAGAATTTACAATATTTAATTACAAAATAGACGCAAAAAATAGATCTATTCGATGTAACGCCAGGTGTTTTACTTACATCTATCTGTAAATCTATCACATAAATTTTATTAATTTGTCACAGAATTTAATATAAATATTACACCTAAATAATCCTATATAAATTGATAAAGGTTTATTTTTAAATGTCTACTATTTTTAAACTATTGTCAAATAATTTCGGATTAATAAATGTTTAGAAAATTAACAAATAATATATATATATATATACATATTGAATTAACTCCATCATTGTTAAAGAAGGTTACAGTTATTTTAAACTTTAGGATCAAATTCAATACTTTTTTATATATTGTAATCAACTTGGGCCCTCTTGGCACTTTCTAGAAGCAATTGCATGTGCGGGTCTTTGAATACATGCATTATAAGTGTTGGGTATTGAGCTCCGAAGAGTAAAATCAATAAATTCCCTCAGTGTGTTTGGGGACAACAAATTATGTTTCCAGATGACAAAATCAAGTAACTTTATGTTCTTATCAATGGATGTACAATAAAACTTAATATATCTTTGTGTTGTTTGTTAATCGCTATAAACAGTATACTGTATATAGACTATTTATTAAAAAACAGATCCAAAGTATTTAATTTTAAAACTAATAATATTTTAATTTTAATTTTATATTCTTTTAAAAAATAAAAACTTTATAATAACATGCTTTATTTTGTAAAATTTACGTTCTTGGTTTTCACCTATTTTTCATTTCAAGTTTCCGGCGTATAGTTTATGTTCTTGGTTGTACTAAGGCAATGTGATAAGCCTTTACTTGGTTTTGGTTTTGACAATACGTGCTTTTTGGATTTGGTGAGTAGGCCGTAACATATAATTATGAAGGTGTATTTTTAAGGAAGTTTAAGGAATATCTTCTGAATTTCAACATTGTGTCATGAAGATAATAACTGTATATGAGTCAAACATTTGTCTTTTAGGATTTTTCTAATTTTGTGTGAATAAAAGTAGCAAGTAGTTACTAAACCTAGTATTTGCTTGAGTTTTTTTAGGAAAGCTAGTTGTCACATGAAAACGTGTTTATTAAAGAGTAGTGAGTTAAAGAAGTGTTTATTGGCTTTTTTAAGTTTGTCTGGGAGCTATTGGTTTTTAGTTAGTTCTAGCTAAAATATAATGTATACAGGTTCATGAGTGGATAATTTATTGTTAAAAAATGAGGTCTAATGCAATGCATTTGCATGGTACTATTACGGTTTAAAATCAGAAATATTTATTTCTTTAATAGTGCGTTGTAAAGGAAAATAACGAAACGCAAGTTGAAGCAATTACTTTAAGAAATAAAATAATATTTCTCTTTGATTTTTCAGGGATTCTGTCTATTAGACGGGAATTGTAAAGAACTTTGGTGTGCATCGGTTAACTATGTCCACTTAAATTGGTGATGGATTAGATAGCAAAATCGTAAGTTTGAATTTTTCTTTAACAAAAGAGTTGATGATACAAAAATTATGTGAAAAGAACATTTTGTTTGCTAATTTTTAATAGCACTTTGGATTGAACGCATCTCGAAATTGTTAGTGCATGCACGAATACAACCACAACTTTATTGCTTTAAAGTAGGCCTACAGTGTACATAAGCAAGATGTTGACCATTTACAAAAATAAAATATTTTATGCCATTGTTCGTTCTTATCCTTAGATTTTTCTAATAAACTTTTCTGGTGTATTTATGATACTTACAAAATTATTTGTATACAATTATAACATGAAACGCAATTTCAGATAGTTATTTGAAAATATTTTACTAATATAATTAATTTAATACATTAAATTCAAAATGGATTTTCTAAGTTTTAGGTTCTGAGTTCTAAATGCACTCTGCCAGTCTCAGTTATCACAAAAGCATCAGTCGTATTTCGAGGAAATTGTAACAATCGTTTCTGTAAAGTCAGCTGTACTCTTTCTAAGATGTTTACTTTATGGTGGTGCCCACTGCCCATGTTTCACAGCAGTATTGTAGAATGCTGACTACCAGTGAGTCAAAAAGTTTACAGTTGACCCTCCAGGAATCTGAGTGTCCTTTATTATAATATTATTTAGTTATGGAAGTGCAGCAAGGCCTCTTGATGAAATGTTAATTGCTGCTTTTCTGAATTTGCTGGTAGAGGAAAAGGTTATGCCCTAATATTTCTGTTCATTAACAGTTGCAATTGATTCATTGTTATAAAAAAAGCTGTTTAAATTTTCCAGGGGGTTTTCCTTTATGAAAAATCAGCGCTTTTGTTTTCAAAGGATTAACCTCCAAGCCATTATGATAAAGGTATTCTTTTAAAACAGCCAGTTTGCGTTGTGCATCAGACCAGGAATGAGACAATATGATGATATAATCGGCATAAAGAAACATTAATACTTCTCTCTTTTCATTAATATTGATTCCTGTTAAGCTACGAGATTAGAAGAAGCTTACTATATCATACAAAAACAAAATAAACAATGTCGAGCTCAGAACTTCTCCTTGCAACATTCCAGATGTTACTTTAAATATATTGGATAATGTTCCTTCTTGGTCGATTGAGACAGTAGCGGTGTCATAGAGGTTGTGTTTTAATTTGTCAGCTTACCACCCAGACCCAATTTGTGTTGCTTAGACCACATTTTATAATGAGGAATGTTATCAAATGCTTTCCGCAAGCCCACGAATATACCATACACGTTTCTTCTTTTTATTCTTAGATAAATGTTGATAACAGATGATGGACAAAATACTCCATCCCTGCAACCTCTTCTATTTCTGAATCTTAACTGTTCTTCCCCTGACTGAAGTTAAAGATTCAGAAAAAATTTCGATTTAGAAGATTCTTCGATAAATTTCACAATATTAGAAAGTATTTTGGTAAATATTTTGACTATGGAATTTACTAAGGTTATTGGGGTCATTGGCATCACCATGTTTAAATAAACTGAACGCATCTACAAAATGTGTAACTAACATTATTGGAAACGAATACGTCAAAAAAAGGGTACCTAGTATACGCGACACAACAGAAACAGGGTAACTGTTAGATTCTGAAATGGTTTCAAATTTATATCATCTATAAACTCTAGAACGTACTTATGTTTTCCAGACAATACTTAAACCGGTGTAGTTATGCTATTTAGAGCTATTATATGTTTATTTCAACCAAATTTAAAAAGTTCTTAAACTGTTTAGTGAGAACTACTTAGTATGAACTAATTTTTATTCATTTTATCCATTAGTGACTAGAGTTGAATATTAAAAAAAAAGCCATAGCTTTGATAAACAAGATGTTTTTATTGTCTGGAGTAAAAGTAGACTACATACAATAGACATTGTAGATTTATTTTTAAAATAGAGATTAATAATTAAAATAAAGAAGATGTAATCAATAAATGTAATTAATTTTCCCCTCTACTACTCTAAACTGAGTGGAATGAGGAGTTTGTTAAATAGATCAGGGACATATACCAATGTCTAGAGGGAACAAATACTTTTTTTATACAAGAAATATTCGCTTTCAACATTTTGGTGTTTTGTTCTCAGAACTATTCAGAAAGCCATATGAACTAGATATAATATTATGCACTATAGCTGTCAATAACAGAAGCTAAGTGGAATATTCTTAAGTTTATGATAGTATTAAATAACGTTTACCTATGTTTTACATTTAAAATAAAACTATACTTACGATTGTAAGTGATAATACTAAAACTATTTAAGGGAAAGTCAAAAAGTAAAGGGAAATTTTGATTTCCCTCCAAATTACATGTATGACAGCACTGAATGTTTTGCTATAACTTATAACGTTTATCAGATGTTCATTGAAAGTATTGTTTTATTGTTAGCCACTTGTGATTGTGCTTAAAAGACTGTGTGAAATGAGTTCTCCTTTGACTGATTGCACCAAGGAAGAAAAGCGAGCAGTGATACGTTTCCTTAATTCAGAAGTTGTGAAACCATTAGAGATTATTCGTCTAATTCAGCAGCAATATGGAGAGAGTGGTTTAAGTGGAAGCAAGATCTTTAAAGGTGGTAGGATTTATCTGTGTGATGAACAGCGGCGTGGTAGGCCTTCCACTTCAGATTAGTAACAATATGGAAGCGGTTAAACAAATGATTCTCGATAATCGACGAATTTGATTTGATGAAATTGCAAGTGAGTTAAATGTAAGTAATGGCTCAGCATATTCAACATCCACGATTCTTTAAACTTTCGAAAAGTCTGTGCTCTCTGGGTTCCACGTGAATTGTCCATCATCCACAAGACAATTGTTTGAAAATTTCCTACAAACATTTATAACGTTATGAAGAAGGAGGCTCATTTCTTAACCCAAATAACCTTTGAAGAGATATGGGTCCATAATTTTGAACCAGCGCGTAAGCGACAAAGTTTGGTGAAGAAACGTCATTTATCTCTAACAGCAAAAAAGTTCAAAACTATGATGTCGATATTTTGGGATATGGAAGGTCTAATTTTGGTTTACTTTAAACATGAAGGTCAAATAATAACTAGTGACAGCTACTGTGAGCTACTGCGTTTATTGAAGCAAAACATCTAATCCTAAAGACGTTTTAAACTTTCAAAAGGCGTGATTTTGCTTCAGAATAACGCTCGACCCCATACGGCCAAACACTCAGTAATGTGCCTTCAAAATCTCGGATTCCAGCTGTCGGACCACCCTCCATATAGTCCGGACCTGGCTCCGAGCGATTTTCTTCTTTTAGGCCCATTAAAAGAACAGTTGCGAGGGAATCATTTTCGATCTAATCATTGAAGCTGTTCAAATTTTTCTGAACACGAGACCAAAAACCTTCTTTCAGGAAGGAATTAAAATGCTCGTTAAAAGATGGACTAAGTGCATAAAAGTAGGAGGGGATTATGTTGAAATGTAATGCTACTATTATATGTAAGTACAATAAATGTATAAATTTTGTTCAATTTCACTTTACTTATGGACTTACCCTCTTTTATTTTTGACATTTCTATTAAATGAATGTGTCTGGAGTGACATAAGCAATGCAAATTGTACTCATTTGTTATAGAGTTCTAAGTCGTGATGATAAAAAGAAACAAATGCACAAACAATGGAGGTTAGATGACTTTTAATGCTAATAGTATCTGACGGTTAAATTCAGATTCTACATATGCCTAGTCGTTAGAAATAATGTTGGAAATGAAAACTTACACAACAAATTTTTTATGTTTCAGTTCAGATACAAAATGTCCTCACTTTTTTCAGTTGGGACTAATTATTTAATTAGCCTAATAAGGAAGTAGCCTAAACGTCATTAGATAGATTGAAACATGGTAAGTAATTAACACAGAAATTGCCCTTTGACAAAGAAATTTAACAATATCTAAATTAATTCCTAATAATTTTCATTTTATAATACAGTATAGACTAAAAATAAGATACCTTTTCATCCAGATTAAAATAAGTATTTTATTTATGACTTTTAGAAAGTTATTGTTTGTTTAATACAAAGTTAAAGTTGTACTTTAATAATTAATTTATGTTTCAACTAAATGTTTTCTGAAATTTCTGAAAGGAATGGATTTTTTCTTAATGTAATTACATTACACTACGTTACAGTTATAATAATTACGTCGTAGAAGCAGCATTTACAGCAAGTAAATCTATTGCCAGTAACTAGGCTCGAACATACAGAACTGTTTTAAAGGTGCCGTCTGTAACAAACCGGACGATAGCGTTTACCACTGCGTGACTTTGCTTCCCTGGCGAACAGGATTTTAATTAGTTCCACAATTTACTCTCAAGAAGCTGAGTAAATCCTACATTCTGAAAGAATCGCAATTTAGCTTTCAAAGCTTCTATACGTTGCTAATTAACATTTTTTTGACTTAGAAAGTTATCAAAACTATGTTTTGGTAAGAGAAATTAGTTTAAATTAAACTAAATATGTTATAAAATCAATAAAACTTTGATATTTTTGGTCCCGTTTTAATAATAAAATTATCGTTCTTTGAGGTAACAAATCATCAATAAATATACTTTTGTTATATTAACAAAAAGAAGCTTTAAGAGTTCCTATTCGTGATTGAAATCAATATAAATTACACTGTTTGAGTTTGAAATTTTGTTAAAATATCTCTGTGACAAAAAAAGTGAATGTGTGTGGTCGTGGGATCCTTGTTAGAACGAAGTTCATCACGCCTTTTCTTCAATTCTTTTACCAGCCTTAACGGCAACATACACATATAATTTTAATCTTTCAATTGCCGTTTATTATTAGATTGTTTTTTATACAAAAATGTACTGTTTTCATACGTTTAATGTTTTAATAATAAAGGTATAGAATTAATTATAACATCAAAGCTAAGATGGTAAACACAGTTAAATGTCCATTCATTGTAAATACATTCAATAAACATAAAATGTTGGTTCATCCTTTTAGGCGTAACATAAAATTATTGTGTGTATGTTTAATTTATTTTACCTGTCTTAACGGCAACATACATACAATAATTTTCTGTTAGCCCTAGACTTAAAATTACTTTCTAGGCCTACCCTAAAATTTCAGCGCTTGACGTTAATACCTGAACTACGCCGATCGAACCGATTGTCTCTTAATTTAAATTTATGAACCAAAGCATATGTTTCTTGAACTTACAGCATTTACATTCATTGCCACAGAAATAAATTTGGTAACGCTTTTTTCTTTACTCGTATTTTATATTTTTCATTACCATAGCAACCAATTAATAACACTTTTTTTCGTTACGCATTACATTTTCTATTTAGTAACTCCTACTGCAACCCGCGTTAAGGAACTTCGTTCCAAAAAAAGGTTCTGCTGCTTCGAACAAAGAGTAAATACAATTTTGTATGACAGATGACTATCAATTTAAAAATTGTTATTGATATTTCAGATAATTAATTAATATGGAAGGCAATATTAATTCCATCGTGTTTCGACAGGCAGTAAAATTTGACTGCTAGCAATTGTATTTTAGCCAGTCCCTAATATTATGCTACCGAGCGACTGGCTAATATCTTTATATAAGGCTTTTTATTATTGGTATCTTGATTACTTTAATATCATTTATATGATATTATATAAACGTGTTTCTGAAAACTATCACTATTATTATTCCTGAGCAAGATTGATTTATTTCCAGAAAATAAAATACAAAACAAAATAATATAATAATTATTAAACTAAGTATATAACAAATTTCGTAATAACTTTATAACTATTTTACAGGAAAATAGTGGTCACACAGAACCTGAGGACTGTGCTCTAAAAGAGTCTTGTATATGCAAGAGGAAATGCAATAGAACAGAACCAAAAAATAACAATATAACACATAGCAAGTGAACAATATGTTGGTACCTACAAGACTAATACTAAAATCTAGATTTTGTTTTAAAACTTGTCTATTTCTTAGATGTGCCTAGTTTATATGTATTAAACAACACATAATAAATCATTTATATAATAAAAATAAATAAATACAAAATGAAGCATTGCGTCGTAACTAAACATACAATTTCCTAAAATAGCAACAACATTAGGCAAAGTTGGAATATCCTAGTCTAGGACAGGAATATACAGTTAGAAATGGACAAAATTAAATCATAGAAAATTCTTTGAAAATGGCCTATATAGAAGGCGTTAACAAAGTAAAGTAAAATATAAATTGCTTAACAAAAACAGTTAGTTCATATTACATATGTATGTTCCTGGTTTTCAATATTGCCGGTCATATTGGATTCATCATCTTAGTTTAATTAATTATTGTGTATGAATCAAGTAATGAATGATTTTACTTCGTTTTTTACTGCACGAAAGTCATGAGACGTTTTAAAACGCCTTGTTAAAATGTTATGCGCAGCGTATGCCTTTTTATAATAGAATAATTTAAAAAATACTAAGTTTCATTTTTGGTTTCTTGAATAACGTTAAAAACTGTATTGACCATACAATGAAATTTATTTCAGAAGAAACACCATCAAATCATGTTTCATACGTATCTATTAAAATTGTTTTTTTTTAAAGTACTAAATTCCGATTTTGTGGACACTATTAAAAACCAGCAAAACTAAAATGTACTATGCTCGTATTGAATACCAACGTTTAATATTCAGATATTTTTCATATCTTCAATGTATTGCTTACTTCACGGATATCTATTATAATAATCGTATACATAAAAATAAAATATAAAAAAGCTTTTTTAAGATATGGTTATTTTATTGATCTAGTGTCTAGGAATCATGTAAAAGATTCCTAAAGGATTAAAGGAATTGGATTACCTAAAGCGCACACTATATTCTGTAGATTTTAACAAAAGTAGGCCTACTATTGATTCTTGAAGCACGATTACAGATAAGAAGATAATTTAGACGAACAAAATCGATTGACCGAATTTATTGTAATAATTAGTGAAAGTCTCGTGGAAGGACAAGATATACTTATTATACTCGGCGATATTTGTCTACTTGCGTGCTGAACTTTATTTGACAACTTGTTTCTTGTATTTATAACAGTCAATATACTAATACATTTTATTCGTAGTACTTATAGAGCTGATTTTGTTATAATTGTGTATGACAAAGATGAACTTTTTATTTATATATTTCAAACAACTGAGTCGCACTACCGCAAACGTTAGCGATACTTGTAATAGAGATGGCTGCCTTTTGTTTTTGAATAATCAAAGTTGGGTACAATTCTGAAACGTGATTTTTGTACATGTGAGGCAAACATCCTTTTAATAAGCCTGCCATTTATGAGTGATATAAGAAGTCTTTTGTTCCGTGAAGTTCCGGGGTTGTACTATTTACGGAGAAACAACAAAGGAATAAGACAATAAGGAAAGGTCTCCATTAGACAAACAAGATCAAGTGCTTAGCTGAGTCTACACAGTACAAACTAACAATGCTATTTGCTACTACTTGCGACTATTACTTCAAGGGTAAGGGAGCCCAATTGCTTTACTGATCTCAAGAAGTTATAAGTGTGGTCTAACCAACTTATCTGTGTTCCAGTCGGGCGGTGGGGTTGTTAGTTCACTGGGACTATGGAAATAGCTGCTATTTCTGACTCTCCTCGAAAAATCCAGGAACTCTTCTCTAATTATAGTAAAATTCAACTCAGAGTGAGGCTGAAGTTCAAGCCTACGGAGGGTCAGCACGGTCGACTGGTTTCCGCTCCACACCTACCTGAATTTTACTTTTTTATAGTAGCGTATGCAAACTTTTTTTATAACAAGAAAATATAAAAATAAATCACATAACGTTGTGTATCGCGGTCGTCAGTTTATTTTGATACCAAATTTGAAGTAAATCGGTAAATGTTGAGTAATTAAATGACGTAGCTTTTAATGTAACTAAGAACTATTTAATTACTCAACATTTACCGATTTACTTCAAATTTGGTATCAAAATAAACTGACGACCGCGATACACAACGTTATGTGATTTATTTTTATATTTTCTTGTCATAAAAAAAGTTTGCATACGCTACTATAAAAAAGTAAAATTCAGGTAGGTGTGGAGCGGAAACCAGTCGACCGTGGTGCTGACCCTCCGTAGGCTTGAACTTCCGCCTCACTCTGAGTTGAATTTTACTATAGTTAGTATTTTCCAACAGTCTGATACTTTAATACCGTGGGGAAAACATAAAGACAGCATGTTAGAGTATGGAAAGGGGCAAATGAGTATAAAGAGGTTGACATAAGATCATTTATGAATGTTGCTTACAATCAAAATTTGGGGCTCCTAGAACATGTAGTATTTTAAATGCCCAATAAATAACTTCAGAAGTTTGGACTTCCTTTGCTATCTAATGAGGAAAACTTACTTATTACGTAAAAGTAACAAGTAAAAGATTTACTCTGACCAAAGTCAAAATTATAACGAAGTGATAAGGAAAGTTGATTTGAATTCTGAACGGCCTTTCTTTCTGGCTGCTCCACGTAGAAAAGGAAAATACTTTTGAATCATCTGTTGCTTGCAAGCGTAAGAATGGTAAAGAGAAAATTAAATTATTTCTGTAGTTTGCTCTTTCATAGCAGCAACTTTCTTGAACGATTGAAAGACAGCATACTCTGCCTTCAAACCTCCCATTAACTGGAATAATACTGAAACTCCTATATGCAACATTTAAAAGTTGAGAGATACAATATACGTACTTAAGGAGTGCAAGTTGATTGTTTGGCATGAGGTCCCCATAGCTCAGAAGGTGGGAATAGAAGCATTGTGTAGAATTTTTCAGGACATTTGGCGTAATAAACACTTAAGTGGTTGGTGGTGGAGTGATTGTCTTACTGGCGAGGGACTTCAGGCATATCCTGTCATTTCCAAGGGGAACAAGTGCTGATAAGGTACGAGCCTGCCTTAAATAATCGTAACGCTCCTTGAAAGTCAACATGATGGAGTATCTTAAATATTGTGGATCTTCAGGTAGAGTAGTTCCCAACTTTAAAATATGGGAATTTACATGAACAGGATGAGAAGGTAGAAATTTTAAAAAATCTTGATGCAATCATCAGAGATCTAAAACGTTTACCGAAATTTAAACACATTACACATAGAAAACTATTCGTGGTTAAAGAAAGAGCAATTCTTACACAGAAAAGCACTACACAGAAGCGCATCAGCACCAAGCAATAATTGCTCTTTATAGGACCAACTGAGGTCTTGATATACCAATCTGTAGACTCTGTGGTAGTGTTTCCAGACATAGTTCACTAACCTGTTGAGTTTCTTCACACTAAATTTACAGAGATATTACCTCACAATACATGTTTGAAAGTTGTAATTACAAAATGTTTGTATGCAATCTGATAGCTCATAAATTTCCTAACCGCACACGAGTGCAGAAAAATCTTACATAGAAAAGTCATTGAAGTCATTGAAAACTTTACCTCATTGAAGCAACCATAATTATTTACAGCAATAAATTTATCCAGAACTTTTTCAGAGGAAAAATTCTCTACTACATCTTGGAGATCTTTGTGGGTAGAAATCCATCTACATTCCAAATACAATTTCATATTGTGAGAATTTTATTCGCTCATGGTATACTTTGTTTTTCATAGCATTAATAAATCAAAGGTGAACATACCGCATTGATGTATGGTTAATGTTCAACACATTGCAAACATATTATTAATATCCTGATTCCCAATTTTCACCGAGCGTTTAGAATGGCTATGTTTTGGTATTACACGCACTATTTTGATATTATTGCCACCCCCCGTGTTGCACTCCCTTGTGGCAGTTTTCCTAACCTCTATCGGAATATATAATGCAGGAGCACCAATGCACCAAATGCAGGTAAACACGTCAATAAGTTAGAATGCAACCGCTTTTGCGGTTTTAGTACGTAAAACCCAAATATTACATTGTTTAATATTTATTACAACTGATTAGCATCATCTAGTTATTTTCCTATATTATATATATATATTTTTAATTCATTTACTAACCTTCAAATGGTCCTATTAATTTCCCACTACTGCTACTGGGTCTTAATACTTTTGATACAACTTATATCATTGTCGAAGACGAAAATTCTAGATGTACTTGTGTGAAAAGCTATTGTTAGGGGTAGAAATTATCAGTTCAACTGCCCAGGGTTCAAAATTATGGATCACTATAAGGTTCAAG
>JAGFPH010004397.1:106144-120333 GCA_018207615.1 Philaenus spumarius | reverse complement strand
GGGGGGGGGATTAAAATTTACTAAAAATCCCCATAAGAAATACATAGTGTAATATATTTATTTATATAATATATTTTTTGTTAATATACATTTAACTTTGATTTGTCTATCCGTGCAAAGCCGGGTTGGGCCAGCTAGTATTTTTATAAAACTCAGTGAATCTAGTGACATCTAAATGTTGGATGTCTAGACCAATTTCTAACTAGAACAGGCCACAAGCTCTGTTTCACAGATGTTACAAATACAATACTTGCACACGTTATAAAATGTTCTCCTTAAAACCGAAATCAACTAAACGAGATAAGCATAAATTGTTCCTAAAATATATTTAAAAAAAATAGAAACAAAATTTCACAAATTCCCTGCAGCAAATACTAATATAATTAACAATATAAAAAATATTCCAAATTTTAAAATTGGCTAGCAAGAAAAAATTGAAAGCACCAAAAAAGAGACTAAAATTTCGGCACTTTATTTATTTTTTAACGAGTAAAACAAGAAGATTGGAAATTATGTCGAGAATTTATGTTGTTTTGTTTGCATAGGCTTCAACTCTCCGCACAATATAATAAACTTTGTCGTGTTTTGTCAGGTTGGTAACACTTCTCAGGGAAACTGCCACAGTTTTATCTCAGCACTGCTTAGGGTCTATAAGAACAGGTGTCAAGTTCCCACAGTTTTAATCCCTCTTGTATCGCTTCCTGAATCTTGTTGCAAACTCCTTTGTACGGTGACAGACAGGAATAACTATACAAACTTTTGAAGTTTTCAAAAAATAGTGTGCTCATCGAAGTGCAAATATCTCAATATTATTTCGAAAGTAGAAATAATTGTCTTCATATTTTACATCGTTAAAATAACAATAATACCTATAAAGATGAGGTAGAACTGTTGATATAAATCGTATGCCTATGAATACATTTTACCTACAATATTGTAAGTCCCTTTACCCCGTTTATTATTTTTGTTACTGAAAATAAGTTAGCAAAACTTTTTATATATATTGTTGTTATGTATCTAATGCATACAATGTATCTCTTAGTTCAAATATTGCCAAACACTGCAAACTCTTAACTCTATTGATCATCTGTACAAACAGCTGATAAGATAAACCAACTTTTGTGTGTACCGGTATTATCGGATCTGAGTTCATGCAGGATTGGGACCGCTAATCTCTCTGTCTTCTAGACTCGTTTTTAAGTCCTATATATAAGCCATTTTCCATGGGCGTTGTCCCGGCTACCTCTAGTTTTGTTTTCCCATAAAGTTATTAAAGGTTAATTTAAGTTTAATATTCTTGTTATTGTCTATAGTACTTCAAATAGTGTCAAGTGCGGGTTTATGGACACGAGTGTCGTGATAAGTTTTGGGCTGGCCAGCCATTTCAACGGACCACGGTTATCGCCCGTTTACGATATTAGAAGAAGAAAACCTTACGGACAAGCGTAAAGTGGAACTAAAGTGGAGTTTTTTAATATGGTAAAAGAAACCTCGGTCCTCCGATCTCCGTTAACGTAAGTACATATTATGATCTATTCAACAAATAGTATTTTACGAAATATTAATAACATTACTCAACAATTGTGTTGCATAACAGGATAAATGTTTTGACATATTTGAACCTCTATGATTTTTTTTGGGAGGGGGTAACAATTTCATATGTAAAGGAAGGTTATGTAATACACTAATGAAAATCTTATAAAAAAAGAAACAGAATGATGCAAATTTGAGCTTAGTATCTTGCTTCGTTTCAAACTAACGGACCAATCAAAGTTCTGAAAATTATATTTTTATCATAACATCAAAGCAAGTTATTAATTTGTTAATATTAGGAATAATATGTAAACTAATATTAGTTATATATATTATTTATTTTCTGTCAAATGTAGTCTGTATTTGTACTTTACCTTTTATGTGGCTACATGTTTCACTGCCACAGGCAGCATCATCAGGCCAGCTATCTATGTACACTCAAACAATTATATATATACACGACACTTACGGTAAAACATATTTTCGTACATTTTTCGCACACGTCACATAAATAAATTTGTTCAACTTTGCTACACTTGAGAGGTACCTCATTCTAGTGTACCTCCTCCAAGACTGATTTGGAAAGATAAAGATGCAGCTCTGTTCAATTCTTATCAGATTGTGCCTTGTGCCCTACTTGATTTTCTTATGTCTCTTTGATTTTATGCTGTTGGCAAAGTATTAGATCATAAAACCAATTGGAAGCAAAATTCAATTATCAATTATTTCAAAATTCATTTAAGATTTTTTCTGGGTTGCTTTTGTGGTGTTTATAAATCTCATATTCTTCAATGACGTTCATGGTGTGACCTTTATTTATTTTATGTATCACTGACATATTATCCTGTATGCTGGTGTATGAATGTATGTTATCAATTAAATGGTCTGTGAATGCTGAGTTTGTAGTTCTATTGTTTCTGCTGCTAGGTATATGCTCTTTAAATCTTTCTCTAAATGTTCTGCCTGTTTTTCCAATGTATATATAATGAATATAATATTAGTTATGTTAATTAGTTAGTTAATTATATTAATTATGTCAACTAATATTAATATGTTAATATTAGAAAAATATAAACTGTAAATAAACGTAGTACGGTACCACTAATTTATCTGAGTTTCTATGTGTACTTGAAAAACTTTAGGGAGGGAAATGTAAATGGAACCAGGAATACAACCCTTGACCTTTGCTCCTGCCTTTCTCTACTGTATGTGTAACTGATAAGCACCACTTTTCATGTACTGGTAGGATAGCAATACCTCCATCATTTTGTTCCTGATATTTGTTGTGATAGCACTCAGTTTTGCATTTTTACAAATGAATCGCTCAAATGAAGGCAAGTTTGAAAAGATTTGTATTTTTACTTACAACAACCTGCTTTGGTGTTATAATAAAAACATAATTTTCCAGAACTTTGATTGTCCATTACTTTTAAACGAAGTAAGATATTAAGCTCTAGTTCGAGCGATTCTTTTTCTCTTTTAATAAGCTTTTCAATGGTGTATTGCATGACTTACTTTTATATTTAAAATTGTAAACCGCTTACCCTCCTAATACCTCCAAAGTCATAGAGGGTCAGGTATTTGTCGAAAAATTTGTCTTGTTATGGAACACCACATATACAAAGTTTTGTAAACTTATTTTCAGTAGCAAAAATAAATAATGAGGGGTTTAAAGGGACTTTATGACCACTCTGTTTATACTTTACCTCTTGGACCAAAATAATCGAAAAGTGTTTACCAATTTTAGTAATAGTGTATGAAGCGTCACTATATAACAGGAATAGTAATAACTTATGATTAAATACTTTTTCTTATAATAACTTCACTGTTTTCAAACAAATATTGTGTAGGCCTAATGTAATTTCTGAATTAGTGCTATATTACAGAGTTTCCTCTTCATCGCGTAATTCTAGAATCTCAGAATTTATTTTTTATTTATGTACGTACTATTTTAATATTCATTTGAATGCATGTATATGTATGTATCCATTATTATTATTTGTTTGAAAGTGTGCAATGGTTTCAATAAACTGTTTGGGAAATTGCTTTACTCTCGAAGGTGCTTGGTGAATAGCTGCCTGATTGTACGAAATATATTACTGTAAGTAATAGAATTTGTTTGCACCTCAACCTCCATTCCAGGCTCACGCGCTGCTTCGTTCAACTCACTCTTTCGTCGGCCTCCGATGAGAAACTGCCCCCTCGTGGATTCAAACCAGGTACTTTATGGTATTTTAAGTTTTGATAGATTTAGGGGGAACCAGACGGCTCCAGACTACCAGAAGGGTCGTGTAAAAAAACTAAATGTGTTGCATAATCTCCTATATAGATTTATTTTAGATAAATCCCCAAGAGGTTTCATTCTAGTACGAAAAATCTGAAAAATTGTGCCTTCCTGTCAAAAAACGTGCTTCCATGTTGGATCTGTTTGGCTAACGAACTCGTCCTAGCGACATATAAAGTCAGTACGAAATTTGGAGCAATTCGAACGTAAAATGAGGCCGCTAGAGTCCCGACACACATACTGAGTGCTCATAAAATCACTTTAACCCCCTCATTATAAAATACTGAAAATAAGTTAACAAAACTTTGTATGTAACGTGTGTTGCCTAACAGGACAGAATGTTTGACATATATTACCCTCTATGATATTGAGGGGTTAACAATTTCAAATATAAAGGTAGGTCGTGCAATACGCAATTGAAAAGCTTATTAGAAGATAAACAGAATGTCCCAAACTAGAGCTTAATATCTTACTTCGTTTCAAAGTAATGGGGAATAAAAATTCTGGAAAATTATATTTTTATTATAACACCAAAACAGGTTCTTGTCTGTAAACAAAATAATTTCAGCCTTATAGTCATTTGAGCGATCCATTTGTAAAAAGATAAAACTGAGTCCTGTCACAACAAATATCGGAACAAAACGAGGAAGGATTGCTATTCTATCAGTACATGAAATAAACGGTACCAGATAACTGCCACATACTTTCTCCCAGTTAAAACTTTATACCTTCCCAAGAGTAGCATAGGAGGTGGTTATTTAGAAATGCAAAAGTAGGAAAATATTAGATGCATGTAACACATCCATATTATATTATTATTATTAAAACTATTCAATCGATTTCAAACAAATTTGCACCAAACATGTCAATTAGGCCTATATAGATGCACGAAAAAAGGTTTTGAAAATTTTTGCAAAAACCCCTAAAAATCAGTTATTATTATTATTACCTAAACGAGAATTTTTAGAAAGTTGCGGATTTTTGCATATGGTAGGGTACATTAAGGGCTACAAATAAGCCAAATTTTATCAAAATCGTTAGAGCCGTTTTTGAGAAATTTAGATTTTTCTCTTATTTTGGCCATTTTTGGGGGGTAAAACCTCTTAAAAATCAAAAATTTGAAAAAATTAAAAAACGCTTGGATATATTCCAGAACTACACCTACATACCAAATTTCATCAAAATCGGACCGTTGGTATGGTCTCCAGGTCTGTACACATCCATACACGGACAGACATCACCAAAATACCACTTTTTTCGGCTCAGGAAGTACCAAAACAAACAATTCCACTAAAATTATTTTTGGGTTCATGGAGCTCCAACACAGATAATTCCACTACAATTTTTTTTTGGGGTTCAGGGAGTACCAAAACAGATAATTTCACTAAAAATTCAAATTCGAAAATTTGGGCGAAAAAAATACTTTCTCCATATACTACGTATAGGGGGGAGAAAGTAAAAAGGTACTTATCAGTTACGCATACAGTAGAGGAGGTCAGGAGCAAAGGTCAACGGTTGTATTCTCGATTCCATTTACTTTTTCCTCAAAGTTTTTAAGTACACAAAGAAGCTAAGATAAATTAGTGGTACCTTACTACATTTATTTCTACAGTTTCCAATTTTTAAATGTTTTACGTCTAACCTCTGCCTATAACTAACTTATTCCTAAATTTACAAGTTAATAAAACCTGCTTTGATGTTATGATAAAAATATAATTTTCCAGAACTTTAATTGTCTATTACTTTGAAACGAAGTAAGACATTAAGCTCTAGTTTGCGCCATTCTGTTTCTCTTTTAATAATTTTCCCATTGTGTTTTAAATAACCTACCTTTACATTTGAAATTGTTAAACCTCCAAACCCCTCAAGCCTCCAAAATCATGTGTCAAAAATGTGTCCTCTTATGCAATAAAAAGTTTCGTTTTCTTATTTTCAGTAACAAAAATAATAAATGGGTTTAAAGGGACCTTATGAACACTCTGTATATAAAATTTTTATTGACACCCAATACGTGCTCTGGTGACCAGGGTCGGTGCTCTTTTACAACTCCCGACTTTAGGTATCACCATAAGAATCACTGCAATAACTTATCTGTCCTATGGAAATTCGTTAATACCACCAAAATCGTTCACTAAACATGTTTCAACGGCAGTCAGTACTCTTGGTGAAACATCAGCTCCTGTCAGGAAGAATACATTGCGAGATAAACTGTGACTGTGTTATCAACACTGTGGTTTCACTAAAGCAAAGACTACGACGTATCTAGGTTATAAATCAAGTTTTTAAAATAAAAATAAATTTCCGTCTTATAACTTCTATACAACTACATATCTGCTATTATTTTTCACGCGAAAACGATAAAAAACTGTAGATTTGAAAGTACAGATAGCGCCAATTAGGATGGAGCGCGAAGAGGGGGTGTGCAAGTCTCCTACTCCCGCTCCCACCACATTTCCCCTCTTGCGGCGGAGTACAGTCAGAGCCGCCTGCCCTACCTAATTCATGTCTGCTATGTAGTCGTGTTGATTGTATATCAACACTTTTTGGTGGTGACTGTACTGAAGACTCACAGTTGAGTAGGAGAGGGTAAGACGTTAATGCGCATGCTCAAGTGACGCTTCACGCTACTTGGCACTATCTGTAACATTTTCTAACTTTTACATTATTGTAATAAACATCCAGATAAAAGATATTTCAAATTTTTTAAATTATAAACACTGATAGAGGGAAGAAAGTTTTTTTTTAAATTAATAAATTACAATTCTTTGTTAACTTCTTGAGAACAGCCATAAATATTGCATTATGGTTTTGTTATTAGATTTCCTAAACTTTATGCATTATGGGGTTTCCGCAATACCTGCTGGTATATAGTCGAATATATGTATTACTACTTAAAACATTTAAATAAAACATATACAGGGTGAGTCGCAAGTTCCGGCATAACTTCAGGAGGTGATAAAGAGCATAAAACGCTTCGTTTTCCATCTGTCGGTCATTTTGTTATTTAAAAAATTTAATGAAACCTTTAGAAATTATTAAGGTCGTGAGTTTAAATTTGGTATACGGATTATTCTAATTTTGATCAGTATACGAAGATACAAAACTTTACTATGTAAATATTCAAAATGGCGACCTTTCTAAAAGTCAAATGTCTTAAAAAACGTTCATTTTAAGACAATTTAAAAGAGACAAAACATTTATGCTTTTGAATTAAAAAACAAAATGGGCTTTTAATTTTTTCTGTACCTTAAGAAATAAGCACATTGAAAACTAAGTGGGTAGTTTTCAAGTTCAGACAAAATATTACTAATAAACTAGGTTACATACCTTACGTACCGTCAACAGTTCTGTCCTTTAATTAGTGACGACCGGTTTCGGAAGCTTACTCTATGCTTCCATTGTCAAGTCATAAGAAACCACAAATAACAAAAAGCACACCTAACATTAAATACAACAACACATGTCCAACATTAAAAACTAAAAAACAAAAAATACACGACACATCGAGCATGCTGGCCAGCCGGTCGTTCGGAACTAACCGCCACGTGATTGCTACCTCTACCCTACCCCCACTTGTTTGCTGCTTATCTTACTACTCCCCGGGCTCGGTGTATTTATGCGGTTAATTGCGGTTAACAACACGTTAGAATTATATTTTAATTTCTCTTTGAGGGTGTTGTCGGCATCGTATTTAAATGCATTGTAAGCATAGAATGGAAGCATAGAGTAAGCTTCTGAAACCAGTCGTCGCTAATTAAAGGACAGAACTGTTGACGGTACGTAAGGTATGTAACTTAGTTTATTACTAATTACAGTTCAGGAGGCAAACAATCATGTACAAAATATTACGATAAGAATTCCAGTTATTTCTTCTCACCCTGTACATAGAACGACTTTGTCCAATACAATGAGAAATAATTGCCCGGCTAACACATCGTCATATTATCCCCACAGTGTTATCTGTTTGTGTGTCAAATTATCTGTCATACCACACGTCATATTATCTGTTTGTGTGTTAACAGATAGTTCATACATTAATATATTCAAGTACCTAATGAATAATTGATATTAGCAGGATTGTATTATAGTCAACTTTAGATTGATTTAATTACGTTGTAGCATTATAATGTTTAAGTACTGAATAAAGTAACATATCGTCGTTAAATCCTCATTAAAAATTAAATTAAGTGGAAGTGAGGTGAAGTGATTTCGTGAAGGCTGTAAACATGTAGAACAAAGTTAATGTTTTTCTGACTTCATTGTTTATGGAAACCGTATATTTAGAGTTAGCTTGACTGAAGAATAATTATAAAATGAAACACAATATGTTGTCGGAAAACTGTTTTATTGACTTAACTTTTAATGTACCTGCTTTGATCGATAGCTTTAGAATAGAATAAAAATGTAATTTGAAGGGCTGATTGCTGATAAGCCTAGGGCTACAAGTGACATTTTTAGAATAATGGAGTTAAGTGCAGAAACTGGCTCTTCAACACTTTAAAATTTTGTGGCCAAAGAATATAACTGTAATAAGTCTGTCATGTGCTGAGATCTAGTGGCGGAAAAAAAACTACTTCGTAGAAGAGCTGCTTAGCTTAGAATCCAAGGGATACATGTGATGCAAGTCGCTTTACTTTACTTAGGTAATTTACTTGTAGACTATGTTTTGTTACTTAACTTCTAATTCCTGTTAACACGTTCACTATTACGAAAATTTCGTATTTACTATGCTAGGAGCTGACCATTTATTATTTATATTTATAGCAAAAACTATTTATTTTTTATTTTTGAACCTTTCTACGTAATAATCACTAATATTTTAAAGCGGACGCACATAGGTCCAAAATTGGAGTGCGAAGTACGCAATGCATTGCGTATTTAAAATACTCCCAATATGAGGGTTGGCGTGCGAAACACGCAATGCATTGTGTATTGAAAATACTCTCAACATGGGGGTTTACATGCAATGCACTGTGCTTCGGCCGCTTCTCATAGTGTTCAGTGTCAAGCTCACATGTGCGTCCTTAGCAGTGAATGTGTTAACAGCCCAGGGGTACAAGTGACAAGTTTTATCAAATATTTGCTGATAGCAAAGAATAAGAGCATGAAAATCAAATTAATCTTTGTTATTATGTTGGCCTAGAACCTAAAAATTTAATTTATAATGTACTAGTTTTAGTGTGCATGGTTTCACCTGGATTTCATTATAACAGTTTAACTTTAAACTGAGAATTATTTTGAGTTTTTTCTACAAATATAAATGCAGGACGTTATTCTGCACATTTAGTTTTTACGCGACCTTATAGCTCACTTGGTTCCCCCAAAATCGATCAAAATCTATGGTAAAATACCATAGAAGTAAACGGTTCAAAACTACTTGGTGTATTCTACTGCGGGGTTGGCGTGCGAAGAACGCAATTCTTTGTGATTTGAAGATACTCCCAATATACGGAATGGCGTGCAAACCATTTTGCAGCTATTCAGCACCGTCGTGAATATACCTATTTCCCAAATTGTTGATTGAAACCCTAAAACATAGGCCTATAAACTTAATTTTGGAAATTTGCTCAACTCACGTCAGCGGTTCAGCTGCGTGGTCGAATGGTTTTTATAGGAGTTGATACAGACATAGGTTTTTCAAACAGCCAGCATATATTTCTCAAGCCGAGCAGAATCACTGAATAATGGTCTTGTATAAAAGTATGACGAAGGTGAGTGAAGGTATGAAAGGAGTTGAGTGAAGGCTGGGACAATTCGTTCTAAAAATTGGCTAACCTGTCATGAACATTCACGCACCCACTTCGACCATTAGGTGACAGTCTGTACTGACA
The DNA here is from genome assembly GCA_018207615.1 of Philaenus spumarius. Taxonomy (NCBI): domain Eukaryota; kingdom Metazoa; phylum Arthropoda; class Insecta; order Hemiptera; family Aphrophoridae; genus Philaenus; species Philaenus spumarius. The sequence goes on along the minus strand of JAGFPH010004397.1, from coordinate 110,685 downwards.
TGTCTGATATATCAACCGTTTTTTAGTAATGATAGCCAAATATTAGATTTGAATAAATATTGTTTATTAGGTATGGTTTGTGAAATATGTGTCGTACATTTTATTCCAAGAAAATAGTTTGCACAAGTAGAAAAAATAATTTTATATCTGTCTTTTGTGGTAACCGCCGTTTGTATGGGTGTTTGAATTGGAATACTAAGACATTTTTAATTAAGCAGTTTTCAACTAGGATGACATAAATCGCAATTTTTTAACTCAATCGGTCAAACCGTTTTCCAGATATGAATTATTCTGTAAAAAACCAATAGAGATAGACGGACGGAAATGTAAGCACCGTAAAGATTTTGGCGTGAAACCTGGCACTTGGCCTCGCCCTGGCGAGATGGACCGGGGGTGTGGGGAAAGGGCGTAAGTGGAGAAAAAAACATTTTCCCTCACCGATTTCTAATGTGACTCATCCTTCAAACGAACTAGTGGATGTAAACAAAATAATATCACCTTTCTACGTAATAGTCACTAATATTTTAAAGCTGACGCACATGTGCGTCCATAGCACATAGGCCTAAAATTTCCGTGCGAAGCACGCAATGCTCTGTGTATTGAAAATTCTCCCAATACGGGGGTTGGCATGTGAAGCACGCAATTAATTGTGTATTTAAAATACCACTAATATGCGGGTTGGCGTGCGAATCACGCAATGCATTGTGTTTTGAAAATACCCCCAATACGGGAATTGGCGTGCGAAGCACGCAATGAATTGTGTATTGAAAATATTCCCAATATGGGGATTGGCGTGCAATGTACGTGCGTCGGCCGCATCTCTTAGTGTTCGGTGTCAAGCTCACACGTCAGCAGTGAACGTGTTCAACAGATTTTTTTAGTCGGGTTAGTAGCGGTTTGCTCAAGTGCCACCATTCGCGCCGGTACCCATTGTACCCATTGTTTTTATTGTTAAATACGTTTTTCTCGATCCCAGTAACAAATCCACAAAAGAGGACCAGAGAGTTTGGGGGACACCCTGTATATTTTTCTATTTTACCATAGTATTTAACTTTTATTGAATGTACTAAGTCTGTGTTTTGAAATTGACAGTGTCTATTACGCAGGATAAACTTGAAGCTGAAGGCGTTAACCTTCATGCAGGTAGCTTGTTTGTTAGGTTAAGTTTGCTTCATTGTTGTAATACTGTGCCTGTTACAACTAACAATAACTTTATCCAAGTAATATATGCTGTAGACATGGTTTGCTGCTTAGATTGTGTACACGCCGGAGAACTTTGTTTACTGAAATTATTTACTTTAAGTATTAAAATGTTTATTTTAATTTAGTTTTTCGTCATTCCGACTGTTGTAACAACTTTCCATCGTCAGTAGTCACTTGTTGTATTGTAAAGCAACGTTCGTTTCGGCTATACAGCCATTATCAAGTTATTGGAGAACATCCTCCGTTTACATTGCGAAATATATAAAATGTTCAAAACTATTCCAGATATAATTCTTATATAATATAATACTTAACGAGAAATAACTTCCCGGATATAATATTTAACGAGAAATAACTTTCCGGATATAATACTTAACGAGAAATATCTTTCCGGATATAATACTTAACAAATACTATCTTTTTGAATCAAACGCGTTGTACGACAATATAATAACAGAAACATAATATACCTTATCTTACTACCTTTCCTAATGACAAGCCAGTCTCCATACTTCATAAAGATAAAAAATAGTTCAGTGCGAGACAGTGGACCCACTGGACATAGTTTTATTAAATATGTTTTCTTAACATGTGTTGGTAACTTTAACTTGTGAACATCCTTTTTAATGCATCTGTGAGTAACGATAACGCCTTTGTCGACATGCAGACGCGTCGCGTCATGGCGACAGCCACAGTCGAATGTTGTCAAGACGCGTAATAGCCCTGCAACCGTCCATATGTCCTGTACCGCCAACTAAAGCCCGGACGCACAGTACAATGACGTGTCGGTGAGTGTGAAAGCTACTCTTCAGTTTAAGTTCGTTTACGTAACCGCAATATCGAGCCGATATCGGGTCAGTGTCGTCTAGGTGTGTGAATTCAGCCACTAACAGGTTACGCCATTGTTATCATTGTAAAATTTTACATGGAATTTAGGTGTCATATGTCTAGGTTCAAATTTAAAAAGATGGAGTTTGATTCAATATGGCGGGCAAAAATTAAAAGCCCACCGTAATGGCATCTATATAATAAAAATGCATTGCTGTTCCTTTGTAAGCGCATCACTTGAGAACGGCTGGACCAATTTGGCTATTTTTTGTTTTAAAATGTTCATAATAATCCGAACTAGGGTTTTTGTAAAAATTTCCCGAAAATGTTTCAAATTTGGAAAAAAATAAACAGCCTCTTTTGTATGGACTCAAGACCATAGCGCACAAAAACAGCTGTTCGTAAAAAAAGCTTATCAAAACTTCACGTTTGTTTACATTTATTACCATAGCAACTTTAATCAGCATTTATAATCAGTTTATTATTCTTCAAAACCAACAGCTTTTTTAGGTTAGATTGACCAACTTAAAGCAAACAGAAACGAAAATCAACTAAAAATGCTTAGGCCTACTATATTTTAATTCAATTCAATCATTGGTTGTTGCATATTATATATAAAAAAGCTGATTTGGATCAAAAACTCAACATAATTTTAGGTCAGGCCTACAATGAACCAAAAAACGTTTATTTGCAACCAATTAGGCTAATTTAGAATCAGGTTTTTTACAATTCTTCCCAACTATTTTTTTTTTAGATTAGGTAAAAGCAAACAAAATGTTTACTGTATTATCTACATCGGTTTACAAACTATAAATCGAAATTTGTGTAGTATATTCTTAAGTTGCATAAAAGGCATTTTGCAATTCGATTACTTAAGTCAATGTAAAGAAATGGAATAACTACCCTTTAAATTAAATCAAGCTATAGCGAAGCATTGCTGGGTCCACTAGTTATTTATAAAACTGCGAACAACCAAATTTCTTTTAGCCTCAAAATACCTCTTAGATATATGCACTATATATAAGTCCTTCTTTATTTTTACGCGACATTGTTTGTGGTTGTACTCAAATTTACTAATTCGTACACCGTGCCGTTTCCAAATATTGTGCCGTTTGAAAATTTCTCATGGCAGACCTACATTGTATTATCGTTGTGGGTAGAAAATTTAAACTGGAGATTTTTTTAAGTGAAAACTTCTTTAGGCTCACCGAGCACTTTTTAGAGGAGGCAAAATATATGAACTCGCTATGCGCTCTTGAATTTAGACTTGGTATAACTCTGAAATGGACATTGCACTTCCTAATTTTGTAAGTTGTGTTAAATTAGTATACTTGGTACTACCTCCTAAATTATCAAAATTCGGATTACACCAATATAACTAACGATTTATATTCGTGTCAGTTTTCACTTCTGTCAGTACTCCCACGACTGTTTTTTTTCGTTGTGCTTTTGTTAATATCGTACTAGAAACAGGTCCTTTACAAAATTTTTAGTTTTAGTAAAAAAATGTGACGAATTTTTCTAAATATTCAATTAGGTATTTGTAATTTTCATTTTCGTTTGTATCCTAACGCTCCGTATATCATTTAAAGCTTAATCACTGTAATAAAAATACGTTAAACAATACGAATCTGTTGTTAAAAAAATCCATTAAAAGTCCACATATCGAATTAGGTTTCAACATCGCCGTTCAGTGGAATTTAGATTTATTTCTAATTCAAGATACAGACCTCTTTTTGCGGATTTTCGCAAACAATATTATTTTTTACATTATACTTCAGTGCGGTAATTTATTTGCAGAATCTTAATTCGTAAATATCCTCCAACAAAACCCAAAGGGTTGGCTTCGAGATTATTTAAATACACAAAGCGTGGGTTTAACTCGCATTATGATGTGAAGTCGACGAGGAACCAGTGCTAAAAGTTTACTTCATGTAAAATGCATGAATCTCAAACGTTGATACCTGTGATCTAAATTACTCGCAGCTCGTAGGTTTTCCTCCAGCAGAACAATAATTATTACGCATATTTTTTATTTATTTTTTTAACTTCAATGTTCGAAACATATCAAACACATAAAATGTATAAAGAAAATTTCTATTAACATATTTAAAAAAATTTAATACGTATACAATAGTTTCGATCTTTAACACTAATACATTCAATTATTTTATTACTAGCTGACCCGTACGGCGTTGCCCGTGGTGGTTGGTATTTTCAGTCTTTTTAACGTAATTGTATTCTTTTTAAGTGTTCAGTCAGTGAGTGGTATTTGGCTTTTATATATATAGATCTTAAATAATAAAAGGACTATTGTCATAATAATAAAAGATCTGAAATTATCATTTTAGTAACTTTGATCCTCCCAAACCCCTCCTAAAATTTCGAAATTTTTCATACCCTTTCTTAGTGAGCACCTATGGCCCTAGAGGAAGCTACATACCAAATGTTATTTCAATCCGTTCAGTAGTTTTGAAGAAATCGTGATTTAATAACTTTGATCCCCCCCT
>JAGFPH010004397.1:93053-106044 GCA_018207615.1 Philaenus spumarius | reverse complement strand
TAATACTTCTGAATTGGACATTGTGCTTCCTCATTTCGAAAGTTTTAAAATAGTTTACTTGGTAATACCTCTGAAAGGAACATTGTGCTTTCTCATTTCGTAAGTTGTTTTAAAATAATTTACTTGTTAATACTTCTGAATTGGACATTGTGTTTCCTCATTTTTACTTTCTCCACCCTATACGTAGTATATGGAGAAAGTATTGTTTTCGTAAAAATGTTCGAATTTGAATTTTCAGTTGAATTATCTGTTTTGGTGCTCCCAGAACCCCAAAAAATTGTTTAGTGCAATTATCTGTGTTGGTGCTCCCTGAACCCAAAAATATTTTTAGTGGAATTTTTTGTTTTGGTGCTCCCTGAACCCAAAAAAGTGTTTTTAACGTGGTGTCTGTCTGTCAGTGTGTCAGTATGTATACACGACCAGAGAGGACACTATTGGTCCGATTTTCATGAAATTTGGTATGTAGGTACTAAACCCTAATATCTCCAGGCGTTTTTTTCATTTTTTGGAATTTTTAATTTTTAAGGGTAATTTGCCCCTAAAAACCCACAAAAAATGACAAAAATGCAAATTTCTCAAAAACGGCTCTAACGATTTTGATCAAATTTTCAGTATTTATAGTGCTTAAGATGCCAAACAAAATGACACCACCCGCTTTTATCAAAACTTCGGCGTTTTATAATTATGGGGAAATGTTAAAAAATAAACAAGTTTATGTTGTCAATCTAGCATCGCGGTCACGGCCGCACGGGTAGTACAACGGTAGCGAACACGGCCAGTAATTCTAAGGTCGCTCGATCGAATCCCGCCTGGGACAATAATTTTTTTTATACGATTGACGTAGGTAGAATATTTTTTTTTGTTTTGTTCTAAAAAGTAGTAAATAAAATGATTAAAAACAATATTATTTTGACTACAGTAAGTTGGGAGAAAGTTTGTGTCAGTTAACTGATACCGTTTATTATAAGTTGTGTTTAAATTGTTTACCTGGCAATACCTCTGAAATGGACATCGTCTTCCTAATTTTGTAAGTTGTGTTGAAATAGTTTATCTGGTAGCGTTAAAATAATCAAATTTTTCGTACTTTGCAAATTTGATCTATGCGGGACTTTTTTAGCAACCAAAATAATTTCCATAATTTATTTTATATTTATCAGAATATCGCCATACAAGTTAGCACTTCTCCCGTATGGTGCTAAGCACTCCCAGATTCATTTTTTTTACAAAATACGTACTATTTTTCGATGTATAAAATTATATTGATCGCAAATTTTGGATACGTCTTTGGTATGACATCTTGTATAAAAAACAAAACGTTTTTTCATATATTTTGAAAATGTCAGCCGTTCAAAATGTTTAATGTAGAATATCTCAAACACTGCAAACTTGACAAGAAATCTCCTTTTGTAATGACAAACATAAAAGTTGTTTTATTATTTCTGTAACCGAGATATTGGCTAAAAACTAAAAGTTTTGTATCTTGATGGTTGGTTGTCCATAATATACAAAATTACTCTAGAAAAGAATTATGCGGTAAGTCAGGTAACTAAAGTCAATAATAAATTATTACAAACTTACAAAAAAAAAAATTCATTACAAACAAATAAAACAGAAATGTAAACAAATATTTTAAGTTACCAAAAAAATTATTTTAAAAGTTTAAATATATTACTGATTAGAATTCTTAAAGCTGCTGAAGTTACTCGAAACCAACATAGTGAAATACAAAATGCAATCGAAGGAATCTTTGAAAAAATTTTACATTAGCAACTGTTTTTTTAATACCTCTTAAATTTTTATTTTGTATTTTCTTGGGTTTTTTTGTTCTTTAACCTACTTCTACAATTTCCAAACCTACGTTTATATGAACGTTTTTCTTTATTTTCACTAACACTTCATGAAAGTTTCTTCCTGAATAAAATCAATATTAGTGTGTGTTTTACACGCCTCCTTCCTTATAAACAGCTTTTAACTAAATACTAAATTCCGCTAGGTAAAGGGATTATATTAGTTTTCAAATTAATTTGCATTACTTACAATAGTACTTAGGTTGGGCTATGGTTCGTTGTTGGGAGTGAACTTTAATGGAACATTACCCTTTATACAGCATAATAAACTTATTAACAGGAATGCAGTGTCATTTAGACTATGGTTATTATTTTATTAACTTGGCTAAGTAGGAGAGTTACAGTCCGCAGTGAGTTCAACGCTAGTGTGTAAGAGTAATTCTTAATGTATTCTTTCAGAGTGTATTTACGTGGCTTAGATTAATTTTATTATTATCGGATAAAATGAACAGTAAGACTATTTGAACAAATAAATGCTTACGATAAAATAATGTGATTTTAACTTACCATTTCGATAAATTTATAGTTTAAATTTATCGAATTATCCCCTATAGCCTAGTTCAGTGAAATATATTCAATACTTTATCTACATTATACAGAGTGTCCAGTAATTACGGGATCAAACTTCGGAGAATGGTTCTATGGGTCAAAATAAGAAAAAATCGAATAAACATAGGTCCGAATAAGCTTTGTTTTCCAGATGACCGCCATTTTGTTTTTTGTACAAAATAATTCAAATCTAAAGAACGGTTTGACTGATTGAGTTCAAACTGGGCATGAAACTTAACCTAACAATGATATATCTCAAGAAAACTAATCGATACTATTGAATCATGGTTTTCAAAATGGCCGCTGTTTGAAAATTTCAAACCGAAATAACTCACAAACGATATACTTTAACGAAAAATGTCAAGATGTCTTTTTTGTAGCCGTTTTGATTCCCTATCGGATGGTGTAACTGTCAAAACAATCGGATGAATTATAATAGCTAAATTTCATAATTTCATAATACTAAAAAAGTTTCATTTCAATACGTTAGTAAGTTTCAATAGTTACTTCCGTTAAAAAAACGTGCTTCTGGTTGTTGGATTTTGTTGGCTAACGTACTCGTCAACGTATTTAAACAACCAATGTTTGTACCAAATTTGGACTTAAAATACTGCCGCTAGAGTGCGAACACTCTGTTTGTATATATATTATTGCAAACTGTTATTATTGCGATTGTCAAAATTGTCTACTTAATTTTAATTTTCAAATACACATTTTTAAACAGTATGCATACAGAAACTAACGAGATGTGTCTACTTTTGTATAGTATGATAACATAAAATCCTTTATTTGATTTTATTATGAAATGTTCTTACATGGGTGGTCACAATGTTGAATATTGCATTAACACGCGGAAAACTACTGGTGCCTTGTATTAGAATATGAAATAATTCGACCACGCAGCTGAACCGCTGAAGTGAGTTGAGTAAATTCCCAAAATAAATTTTATAGGCCTATGTTTAAGGGTTTCAACCGACAATTTGGGTAATAGGTCTATTCACGGTGGTGCTGAATAGCTGCAAAATGGTTCGCACGCCATTCCGCATATTGGGATTATCTTCAACACACAAAACATTGCGTGCTTCACACGCCATCCCTCGTATTGGGAGTATCTGCAATACAGAATGCATTGCGTGCTTCGCACGCCAACCCCACGGTAGAATCCACCACATGGCTTTGAATCGGGTAATTTTATGGTATTTTACGTTTTGATCGATTTTGGGGGAACCAAGCTAGCTATAAGGTCGCGTAAAAAACAAAAATGTGCAGAATAACATCCCCCATTTATGTTTTTAGAAAAACAAATTCAAAAACAAATTCATTCTCGTAGGAAAAATCTAAAAAAATAGTTACTTACGGTCAAAAAACGTGCTTCCGATTGTTGGATTTTTTTGGTTAACGAACTCGTCCGAGCGACGTACACAATCAGTATGTGTACCAAATTTGAACCAAATCGGACTTAAAATGCGGCCGCTAGAGTCCGAACACATATATACATGTATATATATGTGATTTTTAATGTCACCCCAAATCGTGTTCTAAAAAACATGGTCGGTGCTCATTTACTACTCAAGACTTTAGGTCTCACCAAAAGGGTCACTGAAATAGCTCATCTTGCCTATTTAAATTGCCTCATAACAAGAAAAAGAGTCGGATACAAATGTGAGCAAAGGCAGCGAACAAACGTTTTGGTGTTAAATTATGTTACTCGAAGTTTAATTATAACTGAACAATATGCAGACGGTTTTAAAATTATTGTAAAGTTGAAACATTGAACTGAATTCCGAATTTGCGTCTTTGATATACCAGTCTAGAAAATGTTATACTGTATGTACACAATTTTTAACTGTCTTTATTATCATTACTTTCAGTGGTGGTAGAGTAATCGAGCGCTTCCATTTATTCAAGCAATGGCTACGGGACAATGTCAAGCTTTTGCACTGATAACGTGTCAAATATGAGGACTCATTTTTATAAAACCGTTGGCATAATTTGATTGGCCGCATCCATTTCCAACACAGTAAGATAAGGTGTAGGCCTAAAGCAAATTCACCTCTAGATGTTTAATATACGTTTTTATGTTTTTGTTCGTTTTGGAATTTCAACCTTGTTTGACCACTAGTTTTACTGATTATTTTCGTAATTTTTTACCGACATTATAACGTACGGTGTAAATTTATATATTTTAATTAATTTTTAAACGGAAAATTGAAAATCAGCTCCTATTTATTTTTAATCCCCTACCTAAAAAGACTGATGTTTTAAGTTTAACGTGGCATCGTAGCTCCCAAACGGATGAACTGATTTTGATTTAGTCTTGCATTAGAGTCCGCTTTATCCGGCCTAATATGGCGGAGTACCAGGCCGGATACCATAAAAGCCGGATAATCCGGTATAGGGTTAAAATAAGCCAATAAACGTACATGAGAAAACTTTACAGTACTACTGTAATTTAAATTGGAATCATTCAATAAAACAACAAATAGATGGACCAAATCTTGGGGTTTATTACAGTAGATACAACCATTGTTACAAGTGTAACATAGTTTAACTAGAGTACTGTACGTACAATATTGTATAAAAACCTCAAACAAATTTTGCATTAAAAGTTGTATAAAAATTATGAAGCAAATTAAAATTTAATGAATTAATGAAGAATATGAAGTGAATAGACTAATTTTTATAAATATCTTATGGTAAATTATTGAACTTAAATATAATTTTAAGGCTCAAAACTTGTTAAAATGTATTTAACTAATGATTTTACATTTGTTAATCGTCACAGCAATAAAATAACAGAATAACTTAGATAAAAAACACGATCTGCAGCTTGGTGAATAACACTTTACGTACTAACGCCTGCTATTTTGGGTTGATACTAGCCGCAACACAAAACCGTAATGCCGTTGTTGTCACTACATTGCAGGTATTCTTACGTGTTGTAAGATATTTTCGGATCGCTTAGATATTTCATTACTGTATATTCTTTGGATGCTGGGCCGGATAATCCGAGGGGTCGGATAAAACGAGGCCGGATAAACCGGACTTTACTTTCTTTTGTTTAAGTGTAAACTTCTATAGGTGCACCACGTCCAATTTTGTATGCATTTGTGAATAGCTGTGTATATAGTTTTATTGTTGCTGGGGGTGATTTTACCGTCACTCGTTCACCATGCATTTTGTGAAACGCTCCTAATGTGAAACGCTCTATTCCATCCGTTTGAAAAACGTTTTTGTCTTGCCGAAATAAGAACCAGCAGAGTCCACCACCATAGACTAGCGCCTTAGCTGGTTAGGCCATGATCACACGCAATTTCAGTATATTTGAGTTGGGTATATAAGCGTAACAGATTGTCCTATATCATAGGCTTACTCTGTTAATGTTAATACAATGTATACTTTATGTATACTTTATACAATGTAATAACTCTGTTTTGTTTTTTTTAAGGGACTTTATTGAGAGTGCTGTTTGAAGACCGTTAGCTCTTTTTTAGTTGACGGTGGGATGTGAGCAACTTTCACATGTCTGATAATTCCGGGTTTAATTTTGAATTTCACTTGTATCGTTACGTTTTAAGGTATATTTTATTTCAACCTGAGATTCAACTATAAACCAAATGCGGTTAAAAAACATTTTGTTTGTCAATTCAACGCAATATAGCATTCATTTTATTACAATTTCGACATTTGTTTTGATGCTCGGTTACAGTGGAAACTTTCATTCAGAGCTGGAAACAAGCGAACGTTTAACCAGGCTATTTTCCGAGATGATATTACTTTAACGGACCAAGTTGAGTGCTTTAAGAAGTCGTTCGAAGGAATAAACGGTAAAAGCTGATTAGCATAAGCCCGGTAAAGGGTCTTAATTGTTGTTTACCGTCTTGAACCTGCGCTGGCCAACTTTGACGCCTTAAACGTTGCGAGAGGTTAATTTCATCGGAATAATAGCAATTCCAAACGAAATTTCATGCTCTGCCTTTGTTTTAATTTGGTATTCCGTTCTGAAATTTTCCGATAAGCTTCGTTGATTTGGATGGTTTCATGGCGCTCAGAACCCTAAATAATGTCGAATGTAGTGGCTAGTTACTATAGCAATTTCAATAACAAATATTAGAGATGCACATTATGATGGGTAATAACAAAAAACAAAAATTATTACACAATGAAAGAAAAAACATTTTCTATTTTTCATAAAGATGTTGATGTTTTTTGTTATAAATTCTTCACTTTACTGGAGAGCTTTTAAATTGTAGTATAATTGATTTACTCACTTATGCACCTCCCAATTATTTTTGTTTGCACCCCGTCCGTTTCGACTTTTTGTTCAGTCGTGGTCTCGTGGTTTCGGTTTCATTGTACTTCTTCACATTTTTATACAACACATTTATGACATTTATTTTACTTTTAAATATTGTTTCTAAAAGCAAACGTCAAAACAAGATTACTGTATCAGGCCCGCATTACACTGTAAATCATTTTATAAAATATCTTTTATAAAAGATGGCATCTATCTTTTATAAAAGATCTAAAGGGTGATTCTTTTATAAAACATTTTTTACCTGTATTACACTACGTCAACGGTCTATGTCAAAGAAGGCGCTTTTCATTGATGAACATAACTATAGAATTGTTTATTTTGGCTTTTTTAAATTTGTTTAGATACCAAATTAAAACGGATGACGAGGAATTCTATAATTGTGCAACTACACTGTGTTAGCACACGTTATTATCACTTCTTTTGAAAGTCAAAAATTGCCTTTTATTTTTACTAAGTCCATTTATTTTCTTTCTTACGTCTTGAACTGTACAATCAGGTTTCACGACATTTATAGAATCAGCAATCTTTTGATAAGGTTTTTGTCTTTTGTTTCTATTTTTATACTCTGAATGTTTTGGGTTGCACAGATTTTCATGTAATTCATATTAGTAAATTAACAATTTTGTCATATCTACAGTCCAAGTGTACTTTGTAGCCATTTCGTTGTTTAGCTCAACAACTTCAACAATTCGAATTTAGTACTCAAAGAATCCAAGTAGTAGTAAAATTTGATGAGATAGATACTTTTTTATGTGAATAAATATAATACAAATTTAAAAAAAGTACCTATCCCATCAACTTTTATAAAAGGTAATGACAACCTATTAAATTTTATAAAAGAAATGTTATAAGAAATCTATATATTATATATAAAAGCGAAATACCACTCACTCACTGACTCACTCATCACGATTTCTCAAAAACTACCGAACGGATTGAAATGAAATTTGGTATGTAGCTTTCTCTAGGGCCATAGGTGATCACTAAGAAAGGGTTTGAAAAATTCGAAATTTTAGAAGGGGGGGTATCAAAGTTATTAAAAAACGATTTCTTCAAAACTACCGAACGGATTGAAATGAAATTTGGTATGTAGCTTCCTCTAGGGCCATAGGTGCTCACTAAGAAAGGGTTTGAAAAATTCGAAATTTTAGGGGGGGTTTGGGGGGATCAAAGTTATTAAAAAACGATTTCTTCAAAACTACCGAACGAATTGGAATGAAATTTAGTATGTAGCTTCCTCTAGGGCCATAGGTGCTTAATAAGAAAGGGTTTGAGAAAATTCGAAATTTTAGTTGGAGTTTGGGGGGATCAAAGTTATTAAATCACGATTTCTTCAAAACTACCGAACGGATTGGAATGAAATTCGGTATGTAGCTTCCTCTAGGGCCATAAATGTTAACTAAAAAAGGGTTTTAAAAAATTGGAAATTTTATTGAGGTTTGGGGGTAAAAATTACTAAATCACAATTTCTCCAAAATTACCGAACAGATTGGAATTAAATTTGGTATGTAGCTTCCTCTAGGGCCATAGGTGCTGACTAAGAAAGGGTATGAAAAATTTCGAAATTTTAGGAGGGGTTTTGGGGGATCAAAGTTATTAAAATCATAATTTCAGATCTTTTATTATTATGACAATAGTGCTTTTATATAAAAGCCAAATGCCACTCACTGACTGAACACTTAAAAAGAATACAATTACGTTAAAAAGACTGAAAATACCAACCACCACGGGCAACGCCGTACGGGTCAGCTAGTATATTATAAAAGATTGCCTACTACACTATCAAAGATCTTTGTCAAACAACTTTTATAAAAGATATTTTATAAAATATTTTACAGTGTAATACAGGCCTTAGCAAAATGCATTAATCCTTGTATATTATTTCTCAATCTGTTTTTTGTCGCTAAACGATATCTCCTTTAACTCTTCATCAACATTAATTGACCAAGCATAATTTTAAAATGATGCTTGATTAACGAAAAATATGTATTTGTATGTATGTATAGCTTATGAATTAACGAAAAATAGACAAACAGCTTAAAATTCATGATTAAATTTAAAGTTATTAAACTCCGTACGGTTTTAATGAATGGTTTTAATCAACAATGTGTTTAACTAACATGACGGCTGTTAGTTTGATTGTTTACGTTGCAAGTGTTATAAACTGTTATTTATAAACCAATGTAAATAAATAAACGTAATTAACTGAACTAAATCAATGTATTCAATCAGGTAAGTACTCCAAACTTGCGAAATATCCGCACGGGACAGCTAGTTTTTTTTTTTAAGCAAATGACAAAACAATAGTATTGTTAGTGTATTATTAAAATGCATTCGTTCTATTTAACTCTAGCAGGAGTGCCCGTGGATTTGTTCGCAGATATGAATAAATAAATTAAAGAAATGTTGGGTAAATATAAAGAGTTCACTCGCCCAAGAACGTATATGGTTTTCGTCCAAGTCATTATATGCTTCCCATTTAGCGTTACATAAATAATTATCAGCTCTCAGCGCAAAATCCACGATTTCCGCCAGTCTGTTTTACATGCTTTTCACGACTATTATTAGTACATTTTAATTAAAATATTTTCAAAGACCAATATTTTACTACGCAGACGCGAATAGTCGAAATGCAAATGTTTTTTGGAACGAAGTTCTTTTACGCTGCTTGCGGTAGGAGTTGACAGAAAATGTAACGTGTAACGAAAAACCGTTATCGAATTGGTCGCTATGGTAATGAATGTAAATACATTCAAGAAACTTGTTTTTCGGTTCATCAGTTTAAGTTGTGAGACGTTCGGTTCCGTCCGGCGTAGTTCGGATTTTATTGTCAAGCGCTGGTATTAACAACTAAAAGTGAGTTAAATTATCAGACTATTGCAATTTAGTAATGTAGATGCAAGAAATGGAAAGTATGTGTAACACAAACTTAGAAGAAAAAAAAGTTAATATAATTTATATATTTTGATACAAGTATTACTGTTTACATACGTTTAATTTTATTATAATAAAAGTGTAGAATTAATTTTATTATAACCTTAAAACTAAGATGGTAAACACAGTTAAATGTCCATTCATTGTAAATGGATTCAAAAACATAAAATTTTCATTCATCAGTATAGGCCTAACCAAAAATGATTGTGTGTATGTTTAATTAGGGTGTTGTTTGCATATTTTTTACATTAGGATTTGTAGAAAAGACTTGATGAACTTCGTTAATGACGAGGGTCCCAAGACCGAACACATTTTTCTCTCCTATATATAACTTCAGAATAAAATGTGCCAAATTGTAATTACCTAGCCAGTTTCCGGTTTCCAGAACATTCGAGAACTTTTTCGAACGTTCCGGAACAGAAAGTCCTTTCTTTGGTCCAAAACCTTCTGGTACATTCTAAAACATTCTTAACTTCCTGAGAGATTCTTTGACATTCTGGAACATTCCAAAACATTCTTAACCTCCTGAGAGATTCTTTGACATTCTAGAACATTCCAAAACATTCTTAACCTCCTGAGAGATTCTTTGACATTCTGGAACGTTCCAAAAAAACTTAAACATTATGAAACATTCTGAGAGGAACACTCTAGAAGGTTATAGAACTATTGGCTCTCAATTGCCAGCTGTTTCGCCTATTTCCCATAAGAAATCTTTTATGGGATGCGCTGTTTTGACACCCATATCTCGGAAGCTAACCCCCACAGTTCCAAACCGATCCTGCTTCATGGATGGAGGTTGGAGGGCTACCATACCATATAACCCCCATGGGGCTGCTGTGGTGGGTTGCGGAATCGACAAACCAAGCTTACGTGTATTATAATATTATTGATTTTGTTACAGGTGGGTGGAGATCTTGAATTCATTTGCTGCAATTTGTCTACATGTAAGTAAATAAGTTTCATTGAATAGTCACTCATTGTAATTTAATACGGCAGGAATTGAAATTTTACTTACCACTTCAAATTAAATGTGTGTATCATTTGTGAAACACTATTTTGTTTTATGCTGTTTTAACTCATCTGTTTAGCTAGGGGTCATTTCTTTCAATCAATGCTTGAGGTATTTCTACTGAACTGATTTTCATCAAACTGTGTACACTTATATTATTACCGTTGGCAATGCGCCGTTTATCTACTGTATAGTGCAGTGTGTTTTGCGAGAGGTTGGGACAACTTCAGGAGATGATAGGGGACCTAAAAAAAAATTGTACATGTGAACATACTTCAGAAAAAGCTTAGTTTTCCAGATATCCGCGATTTTTTTTTACAAACTAATTCATATCTAGAGAAATGTTTGACCGTTTGAGTCCAAACTCGGCATGAAGATTAACCTAACAAAAATCTATTTTAAGAGAAATAAACTATTATATCCAATTATACGTATACAAATGGCGGCTGTTTGAAAATGTCATACTTAAATTACCTAAAAAATATGCGTTTTAACAAAAAAAATCAAGATATCTTTTTTGTGACACTTTTAATTCCCTTTAGGATGGTTTAACTGTTAAAATACTCGGATGAAAGGTAATATTTAAGTTATGTGTAATAAAAATTAGTTTGTTCAACCCAGCATCCTATACCGACATAAAAAAAAATGTTTGTATTTCCAGTATGCTGTTATTACCTTTCGAGCGGGAAAATGCCATCTTTATGATTTAACTCAATAACTTTCCGTGACACAATACATATGCACTTCCGATTCGATTTTTTAGTATGCGATCCAAGATTTTATTTTTAGTAACTGGGCAAGCTGACTTAATTGTAAGCTATTTGTGACATTCGGAAATTTATTTTCTAATGTTTCAAAATTTGTAAATAAAAACACTTTTTACAAATATTTTGAATGATGTATTAATAGTTACAAACTCTTTCACGAGTAGAACGAACCACCTACAGATAACATAAATATATCATGAGATATCACGCACAGATATGTGGAAATAACATATTTTGTCGTAAACCACGCCAAGTATCAGGTGGAGTTTAGTATTTGTCAAAAATTAACGAAGTATTGCACGTGTGCGATACGCTCCGAAGAGGAAAATCTTGAGATCAAAGGAAACCCCAATCAAGTATGTTCACATCACTGCGAATATAAATTTGACAACCGTGATAAAAATGTTTACCCAATCTAAAGTATTTGACTGGGAAAAAACGATTTAAGAAAAAAAATACTTCTTAATAATTTATCAATAAATTTGACTTTTCTTCCACGATTTTAATAAACCATTTCCAGATTAATATAGAAAACACCTTTTGGCGGAAATCACGCGATTATCAGGTAAACTTAATCTTGCTAAAAGTTGAAGGAAGTACTGCAAGTGTTCGATACGCTATTAAGCGGGAATTCTTTTACTTTTACAAGATCAAAGGATAGGCCAATCAACTATGTTCACATTGCAGCAAACATAAATTTCAAATCCGTGATAAAATATATATCAATCTAACTTATTTCATTAGGAAAAAATACTTTTAAAATATTTCTTAACGTAACTAATACGAAGTCTTTCCATTAGAATAGTGGAATGAACCACTTCGAGATAAGTCTAAAAGTCCATCTTTCGTCTACAATCCCGGCAAACAACAGGCGTCTTGAATGTGTTTTATTCACTGCCAAGCGAACTTTGACGACACACGAGATCAAAGGCGACGCCAATCAATAATCAAATTGCTACAAATATCAACTTGACAGCCGTATTAAAATGTATATTAATCTAAAGTATTTGATTCGGGAAAATGTTTAAATATCCTTTGTAGACACGGTTGAAAATACAAACTACAGATTTTGAAACCCTACCCATTTCGAAAGCAAAATGTTTACATAAGCTTATAAAATATATAGGCCAGTCGGTAGAGGTAATTTTAGACCAAAAGTTCCTGTAAATTACAATACGACTGATTTTTTTTTATAAGTACATTCAAGTATGTAGATTAACATAAATAAAAGTTTACCAGTCTATCAATTTCCCAAAGTCGAAAAAAAATCGACTATCATTTTTTTTCAATTATCCTTAATATTTTGAGCTGGGATGAAGTTAGAGAAAAATAAAAAATATCACCGTGTAGGGAAGGTATTTTTAAACAAAAAAGGTCGTACGTATTTATTTCGTCCGAGCAATGGTTTGTCTGGAAAAAATTCGAAAATGCAGGTATGTATTTTGCAGCAGGGGAAATCACTAAAAGGGGACACCTTATTCATATATGAAGCGGTTGCTAATTCTAAATTGGCCGAATTTTAATATATCGAATTGAAACTTGATATAGGAGTTAAAATATATATTTT
>JAGFPH010004397.1:76872-87271 GCA_018207615.1 Philaenus spumarius | reverse complement strand
GAAAATTTGTGAATTTTTAAACAACGATAACTTTTGAATGCGTCGTTCGATTTTCATTTTTAAAAAAGCATTCTACGCAGTTTTTAAAGCACAAAAAGAAAATGTGCAGGTTTATATTGATTGGTTGAGAAATCTGGAAGATATGTTAAAAAAATACCAAAAAACGAAAATTTGTGAATTTTTAAACAACGATAACTTTTGAATGCGTGGCCCGATTTTCATTTTCAAAAAAGCAGTCGACGCAGTTTTTTAAGCACAAAAAATGTATACATGGTTGTATTATGATTTTTTCGCACGCTTTAAAGTTATTTTTAATAAACATAAAAATTCAAAAAAAATTAGGTTATTTTTTAAAATTTCTTCGGATTGGCTCGATGGATTAACTCTCAAATCTAATCAGATCTAAGTTTTGATACACCCTTTCGAATGACATGTCGTAGAATTCAATCGGTTTATTCGTTTTAGAGAAACTGTACGACAAAAATTTATTTACACACATACATACACACACACACACACACACACGCACACACACACACACACACGGTCGGACATCTCGGCGGGAATAGTCAGAATGGCTTTCTGGGACCCCAAAACGTGGAGATTTCATGAAAACTCGACTTTCGAAAATCGGACCGAAATCAATAACTTCCCTTTATTGGTAGCGGGAAGTTAAAAAAGAAGTCGTGGGACTTTATCAGAAGGGAAAACTATCATGCATATAAATAGTTGGTTATATTGGTTTAGTCCGAAATTTTATCGTTATTTTTTATTTTGTCCCATTTAAAATTCTGTAGACAATCGTGTTCGTGCTATTTTTTGGATTTAATTTGAAATGGGACAAGTTTAAAATAATAATCAAATTTCAGGACTCACTTCTGCACTGAACCAACACAGGTTTCTCGAAAACCTCAGAGAAATTATTTCTTTATTGTAATTTGAACATCTGTTGTTAGATATTAAAATTAAACAGCTCACTTGTATTAGAAACTAGTGAACCCATCAATGCTTCGCTATTGCTTGATTTAATTTAAAGGGTAATTATTCCATTTCGTTACACTGACTTAAGTAATCGAATTGCAAAATGGTTTTTATGCCACTTATAAACGTACTACACAAATTTAGATTCAGATTTTGTAAACCTTTAGGCCTATAGATAATACAGTAAACCTTTGTTTGCTTTTACCAAATCTAAAAAAGAAACTGATAGTTGTGAAGAATTGTTTTCACAATTGATTTTGACAAAATCCTGATTTTAAATTAACCCAATTGGTTCCAAATAAACGTGTTTTGATTCATTGTAGGCCTGACCTACAAATATGTTCAGTTTTTTATTCAAATCAGCTGATTTATATAGCCTATAATAATGTAACAACCAATGTTTGAATTAAATTAAAATATAGTATGCCTACATTTTTAGTTGATTTTTATTTTTTTTTTGCTATCCAACCTAAAAAAGCTTTTGGTTTTAAAGAATAATAAACTGATAACTAAAGTTGCTATGGTAATGAATGTAAACAAACTTGACGTGTTGCTAAGCTTTTTATACGAACAGCTGAGTTTGTGTGCTGTGGTCTTGAGTCCATACAAAGAGGTTGTTTAGTTTTTCCCAAATTTGAAACTTTTTCGGGAAACTTTTCAAATTTTTCTTTATATAAAAACCTAGTTCGGACTATTACGAACATTTTAAAACAAAAAATAACCAAATCGGTCCAGCCGTTCTCAAGTGATGCGCTTGCAAAGGAACAGCGATTCATTTTTATTGTATGGATTAAAAACAACATAATTTTAGGTTAGGCTTAAACTGAACCGACACATGTTTCTTTAATGCATTTACATTCATTATGTTGGCAACCAAGTTAGCAAATGTATACATTTAAAAAAAATGAGAATGCACTTTGTTCATTTTGCAGGTATCAAGGACTCTAATTTAACACAGCGTAAAAAAATTAGGAAGTTCAATGTCTATTTCTTCGGTGGCATGACGTGCCTAAATTGCGTGCCTTTGAATTTACCACTGCCTATTTTATTTCACCGATTTCTTCTTCTTCTAAAATCAGCTGTTTCATTAAACTTAAAACAATGAAGAAGAAAAATCTATTAAATCAAAAGTGTCGTTCTTTAAGACGCATATCGCGAGTTGTATATTTTAGATCATTAAATAGTGTTCGGTGCGTTCGGCTAATGAAGTTTTCCCTTCAATTATAAATGTTTATACTAAACATGAAATTATAGTATACGATGTGGATATAATTGGTACTACAATGCCGAGACAAAAATACCATTAAAAGATTATTAGATTAAATACAAACAAAAAGAACACACGTTTAGACCATGAAAATAAATCGAAAACCCGAAAATGTTTTGACCGAAAATCAAGTTCGGAAAGGCAAAAATAAATCATCCAGAAAAACTTTTTCGAAATAAACATAATGGAAATTAGGTGACAACAAGATCAGCCAAACTTAGTTATACACTTGTGTGGTTAACTTTAATGTTTTAACTTTTTAACAAAAATCTAAAAACAACTGACAAAGTTGTTTACATTGTTTTATCTACAGTTTACATTTTTTTCTAGTTAAGATTGTACGGCAAATATACAAAACTGAAAAACAAAAATCTATATTTTGTATTTTATTACAAGGTCTTCAAAGATTCTAATTATAAGAAATTAATGCTATCTAATTCAAATACTATAAGTCCGAAGTTCGAATGTAGGAAGTGTTCTTGAGATATGATGACTATTTCATATCCGCTAAAGAAAAATCACGAGTTAGGCTATTTATGTTTCTTCGATTTGTCATTTTCAGTGTTAAAAATTGAATAAATCATGTTCCAAGTTAGGGAAATACATGCAGATGTTGTGATATCGTTCAATCTTAAAATAACAATTTTTTCTCAGACGCTTATTTTTAGAGACCAAGTGGATCAGTTTATAAATTTGTGACATCATGGAAAGCGCGTTCAGACCAAGTTACAAAATAATACTCTTTAGTATAATTTTGTCACTGATAATTTTAAAAACTACGAATTGTTCTTAAGTGTTAGGTTAGTTAGCCGGCTTTCCAGTTTGAATTTTCTAAAAGTCCTTGTTTTACAATTACGTCTTAATGTGTCAAAGAAACGATTCTAACAAACACCAAATTTATTAACATTTCTCAGGTAGAACTTTAATAATAATAACATATGACTTATTACTTTACTTTACAAAATTATAACGTCTTTTAACATACAGTCTAGCATGGCTTTCAGCCGTCTGCTAGGTTGGCAACAACTAACAATAATTTTATTAATTAATAGCCACAGAACTATAAACTTACACTTACTTAGACAAAAAACAATTATCAATACACACATAAATACAAGTTTGATCAGAAATGAGAAAGCCTACAGATATTAAATTCCTAATAACAATAAAGATCAGCGATCGCAACCTAAAAGTATTATCAAAAGTTAAATTCTTTTATCAATGCCCATCTATAATGCCATGCTTGTTCAAGATATTTACATAATACTCCCCAATCCTTACCATTTATAAAGTCCTTGAACTCTGACATCGATAATCTTTCTTTACCGAGATAAGATTTTCTATGTTGCACCAATATCGGGCATTCTGCCACAAAATGGTAAACGTCTTCGTTTACTCCCATATTACATAACGAACAAAGATAATTTCTCCCTTCAACCCACGGTTTAAAATTTAAATGAATTATTTTGGCTCTACACTTAAATGCCCATTTTATTTCCTGCAACTTATATTCATTTTTACTACAGTTAAAATAGTGTTTTTGCCCTAGGTTAAAATCTAAACTGAAGTTAATTTTATGGAATTTCCCATTTTTTGCTGCTAATAGAAGCTGTTCGCTCTGTAGGTAGAACTTTAGACATAGACAGGTTGACCTACTATTGATTTAATATATTTTGGGAAAAACTAGTCGTAACTTATAGTAGCTCTACTATTTTGTAGACGATAGCCTATTCTTTTATAAAAACACTAACCAACACTGAAGGCATATATTTTAAAATTAATATCCCATTTTTTCCTTCTTTGTTACATACGTTATGAATACTATCGTTGCATCTGTTTGGTTGGTCATAGTTAGTCTGGGGACCATGATCAGTGCTCACTTACTACACCCAACAAATCGGTCCTTGATAAGTGTGCAAAGTTTCAAATCAATCCGACGTTTTGAAGTATAGGAAAGTATACGAATATACGAAGAAAGGTATAAAAAGGCACTTTCCGGATTTTACTCCTAACGCGTGACGCGGTTTCTCGACCGACACCCCATCCCGATTACAACGGGCGCAAAGAAGTATAACTTCAAAAAAAAAACTTAAAGTTCTGCACTATAAACTCCACTATAAGTTCTGCACTATAAGTTTGATTTTAATAACCATCTTAGTAATAAAACAGAAAAATATATTAGAGGATCAGTAGGCCTACAGCTGATTTGTTACAATAAATATATAAATAGCCCAAAACATATGTGTTGAACGTTATCTGAATATTGTGCTGCTGTATTTATTTTCAAGGTTATGAATAGACCAACGTGAGCGAAACGAGCACGTGTTATCCTAGTAATTTGCATCGTGGATACGTCAAACGACGGTCCTGTAAACATTTCACTTTGTAAAATGGAAAAACAAAGCTGCAATCGGTTCGAGAACGAGCCGGTGTCAAAGTTTTTTGCAAATTTAATTAAGTGATTTAAAAATCAAGTGCGCCAGATCACACAACTAGTTAGCTTTTTTCAATGTGAAAGCAATTTATTTAAGTCGCTGATCTGTAATTCTTTCAATTAATTTCTACACGGCGACTGATCACGGCTTATGCAAGATTTAATATACTTTATGGATGAAATATTAATTTCAGTTTTTATCTTTTTAATTAATTTTCGTTTTGAAGTTATTTAGGCATATTCTAATCCTTTAAACACATCACCTCGACTATATGCAGGTTACATTAGTTGTATTCAGGGGGGGGAAATATGTAACTCTTGGCTAATATTTACCTAGGGAAATTCTTCAAAAGACAATCAATTCTTTAACATGTTGTAGTATTGTTGTCGTCGCGAGGGTTAGAGAGCGAAGATAGCAGAGGGCGGAGTTTACTTTTATTACAATAAACGTATAGTGATTTTTATTTAAAGTTTTTGAAAGTGTTTTTCGTACTACACAAATGTGGAATATGAATAATAAGTTTCTCTTAAATTGCTATTTTAACTTTGCTGACACGTTGCTGTTTGTTCTCCCAAAACAATATGTATCGCCAGATCTTGGGGTTGGCCTTGAAATATTACCCAATTTGAAAACTTATGCCCTACTAGCAAAAGGTTATTGCTGTGTTCACAGTAAGGCGGTACATAAAAGTTTAGATGAAGGGGCCAGACCCTATATTTTTACTGAGGCATTAACAACTCTACCCTTCGATTTCCCCTTTTGCTTTGTCTGCAGTTTCTGTCATCCCCAGGATAACTGGCAGGACCTATAGTTATCACCATGCTGATAACAAATGGATAGTCGAGTATTTCCGAATCAAAAAATTCGTCTCATTTCGAAGTTTTGCAATAAGGTTTCAGACGTCGAAAATTCTTATCCTCAATGGCGTGAGCTAATCTCAAAGGTCTGGGTTTCCCCACAAGATTAACATGGAACGAATTTAAAAACCATTTCTATACAAAACAGCTGTTTATAATAAGAAACAAACTAATCCAGCTGCTTTCGTGGATGTAAATAATGGTGCTTATAGTAATAATAATAGTAATGTTCATAATAATAATTTTAAAACCATTTCTAGACAAAACAGCTGTTTATAATAAGAAAAAACTAATCCAGCTGCTTTCGTGGATGTAAATAATGATGCTTATAGTAATAATAATAGTAATTTTTATAATAATAATTTAAAACCCATGTCTAGGACAAAACAGCTGTTTATAGTAAGAAAAAACAAATCCAGCTGCTTTCGTGGATGTAAATAATGATGTTTATGGTATGCAGGAGGTTATAAAAACATTTATATACAAAACAGCTGTTTATAATAAGAAACAAACGAATCCAGCAGCTTCCGTGGAAGTAAATAATGATTTTTAAATAACAGATAATACAGTTGATTCGGATGTCCAGTTTTTAGTACAGGCCTATACTGAACCAACACATGTTTCAACACACACAAACCAATAAAAACTTGCGTTAAGGAATTTCAAAATAAAAAAAACTATGTTACATTATAGTTAAAAATAAATAATACATATGGTAGACCTATTTATTGATAATATACTTTAATTGATAGTGAGTAACCTTTTGGTTAGGTTTTTGATTAAGTGTCGACCTGAGCCATACTGGTTCTTTTAACCTTTATTATAACTGTTGTTATAAAATATACAGAATAATTTGATTTGAACATTTAACATGATTTACCATCTTAGTTTTGAGGTTATTAATAATCGCACGCCTTTATTATAAATAAAACATAACATATGTTTTTAGAAGGTTCCATCGGGGGTTGATGCGGGTGTCTCCCCTAGTATTCATTCATTACCACAGCAACTTACCAAAATTAAATCAGTTAATTGTTTTTCACTACCGAAAAATAACCATTGCTCTCTATTTAAGGATCTGATTTCATACTTAAGTTTTTACATCAACTAAAGCTTAGATATGTTATATATGTAAGGTATCTGGGCTAATAGAATCATTGAGGGCCGTGTTTATTACTAAATTAAATCAGAATCCAGCCTTGGCTTCAAATATTACTGCGAGCTTCTGTGATTTATCAGCTACACTGCACTTATTACTCGCACGCTATATGGGCTAACTTTTCTCTCAGCCTCTCTCCTGCATCATTCTTTCTTATTTCTATAAATGAAATTTATTACAGAAACTTTCTACACACATTTACCGATTTATGGTCGCTGTTTGCGTGGCCGTAACTGTTTTGGAGATTCTTATGAACAATTTCAGAAAAGGTTTCTCTTTTGTACTTTCCGATCTCTTGTAGATTATAAAAATTTGGTTTCAGGAAAAACTAATCGTTTGTTATGTAATTAGAAACATGAATTTAACAAACAATTTATTGGAAGCTTGCTTCGCACGACAACCTGTTTAGACCTAAACACGTGTGTATCAATATAAAAAAATGAATGTGTGTTTCTTTGCCCGCTAAAGACTCAAAAACTATTAGACCGATTTCACTAAAAATTTCACACTTTATCGATATCATTGCCATTAGTGTTTAGACATTAAAATTACCCACATGCTAAGGGGTTAAAATAGGGGTTCCTAAGCCTATACAATAAATATATAAATTCAACTAACTTCCTACGAGATATAAAACTAAAATCATGTTTTATTATTTTTTACGTATATAAAAAACTATTTGAAATTGTATTACTTATTTCAAAGTGATGAAATGGAATAGCTACCCTTAAATTGAATTACTAATCTGTACATTTAATTTTTCCATATTCTTTAAAATTACTCAACTAATTTCACTAAAGTTTCACCATTTACACATATGAGTATAGGATTTTGTATAAGGAACATTACAACTACCCACAGTCAAGGGGTTAACATGGGGTTGTTACCCCCTATATACAATAAAATATAAATTAAAATAACTTCCTACAAGCTATATAGGGTAGCTAAAATTGTGTAATATTATTCTTAAGTGATATAAAACCCCATTTGAAATCCGATTGCTTAAGTCAAAGGGATGAAATGGAATTTAACTACCCTTAAAATTAAATAATCATTTACACGCTTACTTTTCTATATGCTCAAATCTACTTAACTAATTTCACAAAAAAAAAACATAAAATTTTTCACATATTAGTAGTAGGGTTACAGAATATGAACACTACAGTCAAATTAAAATTGGGTAGCTACCCTTACACGAAAAAAAATGCACCAACATCCTGCAAGTTATAAAACTAAAATTATTGCGTAATATTATTCTTACGTAATTAACAAAGTCATCTGAAATTCGATAACTCACGTCAAAGTAATTAAATGGGATTACTATCTTAAAAATGTAATAATAATTAAAATGGGATAACTACTCATACAAAATAAATTACATTAAAATTAAACACCCATACGTTAATACGCTCTTTACCACCTGCCCTTTTCTTAAGAATCTTATTTTAACCCCAATTCTGGTCAAAATTATTTTTCAATACACTCACTAAATTGTGTTTGTTAATTTAATCTAAATATATATTTATGTACTAAAATTAAGCAAAAGTGAAGTATTGCCGGGTCCACTAGTCTCTATATACAGGATGTACAAAAAATCCCGCATCGGTTTTATATTTCGTATATAAAGAAAATTTGAAGGTAGATGTGATTGAGGAACCTACTCTATGTAAAAATACTAATTTATTACGATTTCAAAAAATTTATCCGCCATCTTGGATCCGCCATTTTGAATGTAACTTTGTTTTTGTTTTTTTTATGGGAAGGTGGTCAAGTTATACCACATTTCGATGTAGAATTTGAAGAGAAAACCAACGGTGAAATTTACACAACCATATCTTTGGATTCCATATCCGTTGGTTTTCTCTTGAAATTCTACATCGAAATGATGTATCGCATGACCACCTTCCTATTTAAAAAAAACAAAGTTACATTCAAAATGGCGGATCCAAGATGGCAGATAAATTTTTTGAAATCTTAGTAAAATAGTTTTTTTTTTACTTAGAGTAGGTTCCTCAATCACTTCTACCTTCAAATATTCTTTATATTCGAAATATTAAACCGGTGCGGGACTTTTTATACACCCTGTATAAAAATGAATATTTCTTTGTTCTCTGCAGACTCAAAAACTGTTCGGCTGATTTTACTAAATATTTCACCATTTATCCGTGTTAATGTCAGGAACGTTTATACATTACAATAACTACAGTCTAAGGGGTTGAAATGGTGTCGCTACCCCTATACAATAGACAATAGATATAACCTAAACTAATTTCGTACAACTATAAAATTATGTAATATTATTTTTAAGGGATATAAACACTATTTGCAATTTGACTACTTAAGTCAAAGGGATGAAATGGAACAACAACCCTTAAAATTAAATAGTACCGCATACACTTATTTTGTCTATATTCTCAAAAAACTACTCAACTAATTTCACTAAAATGTTTAGAGAATATGGTCACTACAAAAAAAATTTGGAAAACGATTGACCCTAAAGGCCATCCCTGTAACTTCCCGCTAAGTTTAATTACAAAAGTATGATGAAAGTTTGATAAACACTATTTTTGGAAATTTTGAACTGCCATAACTTTTGAATGAATCAACCGATTTTTATCCGATTTGCGGAAATCGATGCAGTTTTTTAATTCCATTGAAAGAATCAACAACAAAAATTTTTCAGATGAAAAGTTTCGGAGAAATTGAGGAAAAACACTTTTTTTGATTGTCTTTTGTTCACGATATCTCACGAACGAATTAACCGATTTTGACCGGACTGGTAGCGATCGACGTCGCTTTTCAAGGTTAAAAGCTGATTAGATTTTGGAATTGATCGGTAAAGCCGTTTAAAAGTTATTACAAAAAAACCTGATTTAAAAAAATTTTAATTCTTAGTTTTTTCGAAATTTTTTAGAACCTACCTTTCCAAATTAGTTGAAATTTTTAGGAAATCTAAGTTTGATGGAACTCTTTAGAACGCCGTTTGGTAGGATCCAATCGGTTAAGCCGTTCAAAAGTTATAAGCGGGTCACATACTTACATACACACACACACACACACACACACACCTACAGCCAGGGTGACACCCTCTCGGGAGTGGTCAGGGAAGATTCCTAGGACCTCAAAACGTCGAGATCTGATGAATACTCGATTTTCGAAAAACGGGGTGAAACCAATAACTTCCCGATTTTAGAAAATTTTCAATTTTCTTAGCGGGAAGTTAAAAATATTTAAATGGGAGCTACCCCTATGCAATAAAATTGTTTTTCTAAATTCCTACAAACTATAAAGCTAAAATTATTTAATATTATTCTTAATTGATATAAAGAAAATATTTGGGATTCGATTACTTATAAGTCAAAAGGATGATATGAGGTAACTACCATTAAAACTAAATCAAGCAATAGCGATGCATTGTCGGGTCCACTAGTATTTTATAATTTTTAATAAACATTAGGTCATAAATTAAATAATCATAACCTTAAAACTGAGTTAATATCAAATCACCTAATTGATATTAGCAGTGGTGTTTTTTACTTTACTATCGTATTGCTTTATTGTTCCATTACCATCGGACATAACACAATAACAAACAGATTTGTTATTGTGTTAGCTGATATCTGATGCATAAATTTATCAAATTACCTAATGAATTGTTATTAGCAGTGATGTTATGCGAAACCTTATTATGATTTAATTA
>JAGFPH010004397.1:55736-76772 GCA_018207615.1 Philaenus spumarius | reverse complement strand
CAATGAAATAATTTCATTTCATTTAAGTTAAGACATCAAGATGAAGAAAAACACTTATTCAATTTACTCTTTGGCTATTCATCTGTTCGAAGAACCATTGTTGCATCTGAGCATTTTTAATTAGGTATCATTCTAATTCATAATTATCCTACTGTAAGGCGACAACAAATAATAATTATGTCGATTATGCGAAGAGCTTGTTGCATTTACCCATTACAAGTGGGAGTGTCCTTGTGTCCACGTTTTTGTTAGTAATTATATAGCTTTATTTATCATCAATGAAATAATTTCATTTCATTTAAGTTAAGACATCAAGATGAAGAAAAACACCTACTCAATTTACTCTTTGGATATTCTTACTTGAAATAAAAACATCTGTTCGAAGAACCATTGTTGCCTTTGATAAATTTTAATTATGTAGTAATTTTAATTCTTAATAATTATTATATGCCTATTCTACTGTAATTACTGGAGATATCTTACAACAAATAACTATGCGGACGCATGTTGTATCTATAGCTGATCTCACAAAAAATTCCATTCATTCGGTATCGTTTCTTATTGTTTGGCAGAAACTAATTCCGAACAAGTATATAAACTAAAGTAAAACAAGAAAGAAATATGTCGTTACCATACCAAAGCTACAAATTCACAATAGCACGTACATTGCAAATAAGGAACACACCTCCAGATAATTGTGGCGAGTTAACGCTAACGCTAATAGCCTACTTCTCATCAGACCTTGACACTATCTCCAAAATTGGAACTACAAATTATAAATTAATAGATCAAAAATCACCTCTTCAATTTCCTAACAACTAAGAAAAATTATTTTAAACTCCTATTCTATTTAAGTTAAAAATTATTGTGATTCATTTCAATCATCCCATCAGTTCCAATCATCCCTCATTAGCCAAGCCTAGATTAAGAAGTCACGATAAAAACTTTGATAATAGTTATATAAGTTGCGAATTTATTTTATTGAATTACGATAATACTTTTGTATATTACCATCAGCTAGCCAGCAACTAAAAAACTATTATAAGTTAAAACCCAAGATTTTGTTAAAAGCATTGCATTTGTAAATATAGTACTCAATGTTTGTTTACCAATCACAGTTGTTGTAAAAACCATTTCCAGCGTACCCCTGTTTTATTTATAAATCTACGTTAAAAACGTGGAAATTCGTACAATATAAAACAACGTAATCATTATAATAGGCATTAGTCAGGTTAGACCTATCTTTCGATGATATATTATACTTTAAACTTTAATGAATGTAATGGTACCAAAATTCGATTGATAAACTAAACAGAAGATACATCATATCAGGAATCATTTCATTAACCACCAATCCCTGATAGCACTAATAAAAAATACTCATAACCTTCACCTTCCATTCCATTTCAAACATTAATATAAAATCATTCACCATGTTTGTAAACCCATATAGTATTAGGTTTATTTAGGACAATATACCAACAAAATAAAAATTATTTACAAGGTTAAGAAATGAGAAGAAGGAAATTGTTAGAGGAAGGAGGAAGAAGAAGGTGATTTTGAATAGTAAGGGGTTTTATGGCAGCAACTTGAGTAACATAGTCCAGTGTGTGCACAGCTCTAATTGAATTTTAATAAGTGTTTGAATAAACTATATATACAAGTTACCACCAGAAAAAAATATAAATTGAACAGTTTGAATATTGAGTACATAATGTATTAAACCTACATCCAGTCAATTTGGTGAGTTTATTCCAGTTCACATCCTTCTTCACACCAGACCTCCATATTTTCCTCACAGTGAAGCGTCTAAACCTAAACTATCAACTAATCGTCACCGTTTCTTCAACCATTCAGGAATTTTAAATAAATATCTATTTTAATCTTAAGCCCAAAATTGTAAACCATTTCAATCACGTCACAAGTTAGCATCAATCACCTTTCATTAGCATAAACCTAGATTAAGTGTTCATTTTGTTAATAGTTATTAAATATTTATGTGTTCTTGTTAAATATAACTAAACCAAAAAAACTCACAACCAGCATTGTAAGCATAAACCCGAGATTTGTTAAAGTCAATAAGTAATGTATAAATCCATTTCATAGCGTCTCTGTTTATTTTATATTCGACGATAAACGCGGAAGGATACAACGTACGCAACACTTAACATTATAAGGATGTGTTCATCTTTGTAGAGTAATACCATAGATCACGAATAATAAATAGATCTTGCATCCATACGTGGGTTGTGTGCCGGAAAAAAGGTGTGCCGCGAGGTAGCGCTAGGGAGAAAGCATTGTAAGCATTGGTGTTTCCAACCAGCTTCCTTCGTTTCCCCAATAGATAGCGCCAAAAAAGTCGAATTTCCAGTGGAACAAAATATTGCATTGGATCGGAGTTCTATTAGGTTATCCAAATACAATGGTAATACTTTGCAAAGGCGTTACTTTCGTCAAATTGACAGTTCAAAGGTTTCTGCAATAAACGATTCAATTGAATGTCACCTCGACCAAAAACACTGACATTTCAATAAAGAACAAATCCCTGATGAAGACAAATTAAAAAAAAAAATACTTTAAAAAATGTTACGAAGTGTTATTGTGAATGAACGTATTTACAAATGACTATTAAAATAAAAGAACAAACTACTTGTAAACGACATTCACGATTTAACATTTTAAAATGTCAGCAATCACGGTGAGCAGCAGGTGGAGTCGAACCTTTGTGAAGTACGAAAGAAGACTTGAAAGTGTTGAGAGGCTACGAAGTGGAAAATCTTTGACGTTAAACGCGATCAAAGGAAACGCCAATCAACAATATCCGATTGTTGTCCTTGAGGATTGTAGGAAATCAAATTGGCGCCAATATATCCAATCTATGTGCATACGATAACAAGTCAAATAGGGAAAATATATATATTTATTTGACAAGAAAAATTCCCGAAAAAATTATTTACAAGACTGTTTTGTAATCGTTAGTCGAAGAATTTCGTTTATACTAAATATGTCTTTAACATTAACATAGATTTATTCAAAATAAGGGGAGACCACTGCGTGCTCCGCATACCAACCCCGTTGGAACCTTGTATACACATAATTATGTTATGTTTTTTTATATAAAATTAATAATAAACCCCAATGCTAAGATGGTAAATGTCCAAATCAAATTAGTTCCGATATTTTATAACAGCAATTATAATAAAGGTTAAAAGAAGCAGCAAGGCTCAGGACTACACTTTAGTAAAAACCTAACCTAAAAGTTAGAAATACAAATAATTGCTTCAAAGTTAGAAATCGGATGTTAATGGAAATATTAAAGCAAACAGCAAACAATAAACATGTTTATTAATTATTTAGTACAGCTCTCCCATTGACGTAAAATATTTAGTATATTTTTTGTTGTTTCATCTTCAATAGGTGCTGTTGTTTTTCAAAGAGTATTTAAAAACATGCTCGTATTCAAATTTAATGTTGTGTTAAAATTTGAAAGTAATCAGCGAAGATCTTTCGGAGTTTTGAGATTTTGAACAAACATTGTCAATTTTATTTATGTAGATTACGTTGTTTTATAATTTTATTATTAATTCGACCACGCAGCTGAACCGCCGACGTGATTTGAGCAAATTTACAAAATTAAGTATACAGGCCTATGTTTTATGGTTTCAACCAACAATTTGGGAAATTGGTGTACTCACGACGCGACGGTGCTGAATAGCTGCATCTGTGTACGAAATAAATTTGTAGAATTTGTTTGCACCTGAGCCTCCAGTTTCGCCTTCGTTCCACTCCCAGTATGCTCCTCGACCTTGCGGCCTCGGGTTATGAGCTTCGCTTCGCTCAGATTGCGAGTCGGGCCTGGGATACGAAGATTTGAATCACGAGGAGTTGAACCGGGTGCCCTTATGATATTTATTTTAATCGATTTTAGGGGGGACCAAGAGAGCTATAATGTAGCGTAGAAAAAACAAAATGTGCAGAATAATATCCTACATTAATTTTTTTAGGTTAAACTCTAAAAAGTTTCATTCTCGTTGGAAAACCCTCAAAAATTAGTTAATTCCTGTTAAAAACGTGGTTCCGTTTGTTGGTTGTTTTGGCTAAAGAACTCGTCTGAGCGACGTAGACAACCAACATGTGTACCAAATAGGACTTAAAATGCGGCTGCTAGGGTGCGAACACATATATTTTCTGGGGACCATGATCGGTGCTCATTCACTACTCCCGACCTTAGGTCTTACCAGTAGGGTCAATATCTTATCTTTCCTATGGAAATTCTGTAATAAATGAGTTATTATAAAGTGTTTGACCAATTATACAAACTGTTGGTTGAAGCACTAAATAATTCGACCACGCAGCTGAACCGCTGACGTGAGTTGAGCAAATTTACAAAATTAAGTTTATATATAGGCCTATGTTTTAGGGTTACAACCAACAATTTGGCAAATAGGTCTATTCACAACGGTGCTGAATAGCTGCAAAATGGTTCGCACGCCATTCCGCATATTGGGAGTATCTTCAATACACAAAGCATTGCGTGCTTCGCACGCCATTCCACGTATTGGCAGTGTCTTCAATACACAAAGAATTGCGTGCTTCGCAAGCCAACCTCCGTATTGGGAGTATCTTCAATACACAATGCATTGCGTGCTTCGCACGCCAACCCCACGGTAGAATCCACCAGATGGCTTTGAACCGGGTACTTCTATGGTAATTTACGTTTTGGTCGGTTTTGGGGGAACCAAGCGAGCTATAAGGTCGCGTAAAAAACAAAATGTGCAGAATAAAATCCTACACTTATACAAATTCATTATCGTATTAAGATCTCAAAAAATAGTTACTTTTGGTCAAAAAACGTGCTTCCAATTGTTAGATTTTTTGGCTGACGAACTCGTCCGAGCGACGTAGACAACCAACATGTGTACCACATTTGAACCAAATCGGACTTAAAATGCGGCCGCTAGAGTGAGAACACATATAGGGTCTATACACACACACACACATATATATATATATGATTTTTAATGACACCCCAAAACATGTTCTGGGGACCATGATTGGCGCTCATTTGCTACTCCCGACATTGGGTCTTACCATAAGGGCAACTGCAATAGCTTTTTCCTATGGAAATTCTCTAAAAATATAGGCTTTCTGGAAGTTATGTCAATTCACGTCTGCGGTTCAGCTGCGTGGTCAAATTATTTTATATTGTGTTAATGGTCATGATGTAATATGTTGGGAAAATAATTTAAAGGGATTGTTCTTGTGTGCCCCTGACTATTATGCATATACATGTGTGTTTGGTGCTCTATAATCAGCTAAACCAAACTATACTACACTAATATACAACTAACTTCGAAGTAAACTTTGCCCAAGGGCTTAACTATAAACTACAGTAAACATTGCGGGTCCGAGCCTTGGCCGAAACAGAATTTCCTAACCACCGTTTGCCCAAGTTCTATTTGTAATATCTCTGTAGAATACACGAATCGATCCCTCGCTGCTAACAAGGACAACCTTACCAGCTGAATGATACTGGATTTAAGTTTAGGGAAACAGCAAGCAAATTCGCTAAATATGAGGACGGGTAAAATGTCGAAAGTGTCGTGACAAAAAATTAAGGCTGGCAGACACGCCACCATCTTGAATTTTACTCCCACAAGATCAATGTTAAACGAGTAATAAGACTATTGAATTGATAATGATCAGAAAATGATTCTGAACTAGCGGAAACCCCTGCGTGCTCCGCACGCCATCCCCATTGAAACCTTGTACATAAAATCATGTTATGTTTTCTTTATAATAAAGGTGTAAGGATTAATAATACCCCAAAACTAAGATGGTGAATAATGTTAAGTGTTGAAATCAAATTATTTCGTATATTTTACAACAGCAGTTATAATAAAGGTTAAAAGAACCAGCAAGGCTCAGGTCTACACTTTAATAAAAACCTAACCTAAACGTTAGAAATACAAATAATTGCTTCAAAGTTTGTAATCAGCTGTTAATGGAAATATTAGAGCAAACAGATGTTATTTTATTCAATTGGCTGCTATGGTAATGAAGGTGTTCGTTCATTAGCCTAGGCCTAGCGTAAGAATTTTTTCCGAATAAATTTACAAATATTGAAATAAAAAATGGTTTTATCAAAATAAATTATAGTCTATGTTACTCAGGGATAGTGAAACTTTTGTAGTAAAACTATTTTTTCAATCGGATCGGTTGTTCCAGAGATTACCCTCTACATACAAACACACAACAAATTTTACCTCTTTATAATATTAGTATAAATGTCTCATTTAAAAGGTAAAGACAGACCGAATGTGGATATATTTTAGTTTTTAAAATTTGTTTTGAACTAAATTTGTTCTTTGAGCTAACTCAAACTCAAAGTTCGCGATTTTTGACTTATTCGATAATGCAAATATAAAAAATGTAAAAAGATCACCACGTTCGAAGTTTAATATTGCCTTTCAAATAAAAGTAATTTCAATTATTTTGGATAATTTATTACGACAAAAATTAACGTTATTGTGGAAGCATGTACGTGCCGAATTTCTGTTCCTACTCGAGTGTTTAGCCTGCACTCTGGTGGTTATCATATCAACTTGTCGCTCGCGGAGGAATACTAGAAAGTAATCCGTTAAAGTTCAATGTGTGAGAGAAAGCTGTGTTTAATTACACATACTACATTGTCACGTACGCACATTTCAGTACGTCTGTTGTAACCCTATATTTTCCGCCTTTATGAAGCTACCCTATATTTGCTAGCGGAAGAATAGAAACGCACACACACTCAATGCTAGTAGTGTACAGCTATGCCACTTGGAGAGCTGCTGTCAACTCTATAAATATTTGTTCACTTCAGCCGAGCCTTAAGTCGTTTAATAGATCAATGTCAATTTATCGTAGTAGCAAAGTTTAAAAAATACAAATATACCGTTGATGGTAAATTGTGTTTTTAGAACACACGAACTGTTTTTTGTGTTAACAAGCTGACAACCTTACCAGCCTCGTGATACTGGATTTAAGTTAAGGGAAACTACAAGCAAATCGGTAGAATATTATGAGCACGAGAAAAGAAATGACGAAAGTGGCGTGACGACAAAATAAAGTCGTTTAGTAGCCAATTTATTGTAGTGGTAAAGTTGAACAATTTACACACAAAGTTTTTGGTTAAGCGATGCAGGTAAAAAATGAATAGCTTTAAACAGATAATTTAATACACAATAGCTGGCCCGATACGGCTTTGGTAAATGTCCTCGCAAAAAACCTGTTCTACGGCCGCCGTCTTGGAAAATGCCATCCAAAAACCAGTTCTTCCCCGTAACTCAAAAACTATTTTTGCTATAATTAAATAAAAAATATTTGTCACAAAAAGAGCTACATATTTTGTTCTCAGCAGTCTTTCAATAAAACTAACCTTTTAGCCATAAAAAGCAGTACAGTAGTTGGAAAACAATTTTGACAATTTGTTAAAAAATAAACGGTACCAGGAACTGGCACATACTTTCTCACAAACATATTTAAATTATTAAACAGATTCACGGTGACTTGTAGGGTGGGGTAGGAGAGGTGATTTTGTATTAAAGTAATTGTTTTCCCATAAAAATCCATAAAATAACGGAAAACCCAACTTTTCTCAAAAACGGCTCAAACGATTTTGATAAAAATTTTACAGTTTATAATAATTTAGATCCCTAATAAACTATAAAATTTTTATATCAAAATCGTAAAAGCCGTTTTTGAGAAAAGTTGATTTTTCCGATATTTTAAGGGTTTTTATGGGAAAATTACCCTTAAAAATAAAAAATTCACAAAAATGAAAAAAACGCCTGGAGATACAGTGGATTAGTACCTCCATACCAAATTTCATCAAAATCGGACGACTGGTTTAGGCTCTAGGTCTGATAACATCCACACAGACGCACAGACACACATACAGACACACACACACAGACATCACTCCGAAAACCACTTTTTTAGGTTCAGGGGGACCCAAAACGGATATTTCCACCAAAAACTCAAACTCGAAAATTTTGACGAATACAATACTTTCTCCGTATACTATGGTATAGGGGGAGAAAGTAAAAACACTAATTACCGTTAAGGGTCTGCTGCTCCAGTAAACGAGAAAGCAACCGGAAACGCAACCGCTTCTCACTGTATCCCTATCTAAACAGTGCAATTTCTTGCAGCTGAACGCTTTGACATTGCCTCATTTCAAACCATTTTATAAGTCTATCTTTTGTAATTGAGTGTTGAAAAAAAAAGATTGAATATTCTTTATAAGATTTCGAATCCGTCTTGCAAATTATTTTGCATTATAAATTTTGTATCGTGTTAGGAAAAAAATTCAATCTTTGTACTTACGAAATGTCAATTACATAACAAATCAAAAGCTTTAAAAAAAATGTTAATTGCAAGACGGATGCGTATTGTGACTGTGCTTAAAATGAGACCTTGCAAACAATTTTATGCTAAAAAGTTAATGAAATAAATGGTTTGAAATTTAACATTGTTCTTATGGGATAAAAATCCAAGATGACCGCCTCTACATAAGACCCTTAGGTCGTTTAATAGATCAATGTCTATTTATCGTAGTAGCAAAGTTTAAAAAATACAAATATATTGTTGATAGTAAATTGTGTTTTTAGAAGACACGAACTGTTTTTTGTGTTAACAAGAGCAACCTTACAAGCTGGAATAAAGTTTAGGAAACACGAAGTAAATTAGTTTTGATAGGATAAAACTTGAACTCAGATCCCCACATTTAATTCGTGTACTAACAAAAGCGCGTTTCACCGTCAATGTCGTTTTCTTCAGTGATGAACGAGGCACGATAATTAAACTATAACTCCAGTGAATAGTTTGCCAAGAGGAAAGTAGATTCAAGCAATGCAACAGAATTATATTTTTCCCTGGATATTTGCAAAATTACTTTTAACATTATGTGTTTACTTTTTGTGTGGGTAAAAGACCCACGTTACCTCTTGGCTACCACTAAGGTTTGCACAGAATCTTAGTCACTTTACAAAGCAACCATATTGCCTATCTCGCCCCTCGTTTATAAGCGATTTCTTTTAATTATTTTAAACATGATTTGAGCAACCAGGATTGCCAGAAGAAAAAGGAAAATAGTCATGGAAGAAGAAGAAAATCAGGCAGAGGATCCAGACTGTGGTGAAGGGATGTTTTAACAATGCCTTACCCATCCTTAGGCAAGATTTGACCTTTAACGCTAGTTTCCCGAAACTTTAATTTTTATTGACGCAGGTACATTTTTCTCAGAAACTATGAAAGATAATAGGTTGAAATTTGGTCTGGTCATACTTTATACTGTTTTATACAAACACATGCAAAATCAAGACCATATCTTAACATTACCCATGTGTCAAAATTTTAAATTTTATAAAAAAATTGTTTTTTAAAGTATTTTTTTCAAAAAAATAAAAATTTATGATCTAGTATTTTTTAAATGGTCAAAGAGCATGTGTTTGCTTAAAAAGGTGTAAATAATGTTGTGTTAAATTTTAATATATGTAGCTCTTATACTTAAAAGAGAAAAATGTACCTAAAACTGCTTAATTTAACATGGGCGATATAGGAGTTAAGCGCTCCCCTTAAATGATTATGTTGAAACAATATTTTAATTTAGCTTGTATAATAAAAATGGAAAGATTGAACTAAATTCATGTACACAATAGTTTAAATTACAATGAATTGCCGTTTTAGATTTTATGTGTGTTTTAAAGTAAACAAACTAAACTTAATTTTATTGGTTCGAGAACCACCGAGTGACGCCGCTACACTTTCTGGAAGAATGTGATAAAACTGGAAATAGCGGAGACTTTTGTAATGATGAAATATTGTTGAGATGCAGGTAGTGAATCCTCATGATCTATGCACATCCCAGATGCAACATTGTTATTCATTTAAACTTTCAAATATTTGTAGATAGTAATTTATTTCGTAGATTTGATTTGTTGCTGTATTCGACTAAGCGTAACTTCAGAAAACTCTATTAATCTGTACCTGAAATAAATAAATGTGGTGCGGTGATAGATGATATCTGTATATAAATAAAAGAAGTCCTGTCTGATGCATAATCAACGTAAAGAAAAAACGGTACAAAG
Source organism: Philaenus spumarius (assembly GCA_018207615.1). Classification (NCBI taxonomy): domain Eukaryota; kingdom Metazoa; phylum Arthropoda; class Insecta; order Hemiptera; family Aphrophoridae; genus Philaenus; species Philaenus spumarius. The sequence goes on along the minus strand of JAGFPH010004397.1, from coordinate 66,639 downwards.
GTATATTTTGAACAGTTTCCGGAACAAGGAACAAAACTCATAGGAAACTCTCATTATATAATACTAGTTATTCCCTGATACGAAAATTCGGCTATAGTAATGCGGCAGTGCTGCTTACTGGTTTTTTTTAATACATTGGCTATATATTTTTATTTTGTTCTTATTTTTTAATTCCTTTTATTACAATAAGAAATAAACGGTACCAGGAACTGGCACATACTTTCTCACAAACATATTTAAAGTACTAAAGAGATTCACTGTGACTTGTAGGGTAGGGTAGGAGAGTTTTTTTTATATTAAAGTTGGAGATTAACTAATAAATATTATTATTATTATCTAGAGAGAAAACTATTCAATCGATTTCGAACAAATTTGCACCAAACACGTCAATTAGGTCTTTATAGATGCACGTAAAAAGGTTTTGAAAAGTTTTGAAAAACAACCCCCTTTATGGCCAAAAAACCCCAAAAAATCTGTTATTATTATTATTATTATTATTAGCTAAACGAGAATTTTTAGAAAGATGTGGGTTTTTGCATATGTTAGGGCACATTAAGGGCTACAAATAAGCCAAATATTATCAAAATCGTTAGAGCCGTTTTTTTATAAAAAAATAATAACTGGTTTTTTGGGTTTTTTTGGGTCAAAAACGGGGTTGTTTTTCAACATTTTTCAAAACCCTTTTTCGTGCATCTACACAGGCTTACTGGACATGTCTGGTGCAAATTTGGTTGAAATCAATCGAATAGTTTTCTCTCTAGCTTTGTATACTTTTATTAAAATTGGAGATTAACTAATAAATATTATTATTATTATATAGAGAGAAAACTATTCGATCGATTTCGAACAAATTTGCACCAAACACGTCAATTAGGTCTTTATAGATGCACGTAAAAAGGTTTTGAAAATTTTTGAAAAACAACCCCCTTTATGGCTAAAACACCCCCAAAAATAAGTTATTATTATTATTATTAGCTAAACGAGAATTTTTAGAAAGATACGGATTTTTGCATATGGTAGGGCACATTAAAAGCTACAAATAAGGCAAATTTTATCAAAATCGTTAGAGCCGTTTTTTTATAAAAAAATAATAACTGATTTTTTGGGGGTTTTTTGGCCAAAAAGGGGGTTGTTTTTCAACATTTTTAAAAACCCTTTTTCGTGCATCTATACAGGACTACTGGACATGTCTGGTGCAAATTTGGTTGAAATCGATCGAATAGTTTTCTCTCTAGCTTTGTATACATACAGACATACATACAGACATACAGACATACATTCAGACGTACATACAGACAGAAATTTTGTAAAAACCACTTTTTTGGACTCAGGGGGTCCCAAAACGGATATTTCCACAAAAATCTCAACACCGAATTTTTTTGCGATCACTATACTTTCTCTATACTTTAGTATAGTGAGAAAGTAAAAAAAAACTATGATAGCTAGAGCTTTAACATAGTACCTTCCTACCACTAAGAAGAAATGCTTTAAGAAAGGATTTTGCAAAATATTAATTTTAAGAGTTGAAATTTGTCAAAATACGTGGTTTCAGTCCCTGCCCTATCACGCACAAAACAGCTGATTTGAATCGAAAGCTTATCAACACGATTCTAGGTATAGCCTATTCTGACCCAACACACGTTTATTAAATGTCGTTACCATAGCAACCAACTTAGAAAATTTGAATCATTTAAATTATTTTTCACAACAGTTTCTTTAGGTTGTATTAACAAAATAAAAACAGAAGCAAACAAAAAATAAACGAAAAAGGCTTTCTGTATTATCACTCAAACGTCAGTTGTAACACATTACAAATAAAACAGCTGATTCAGATCATCAGCCTATCAAAGTTTTAAGTTAGGCCAGTACTGAAGCAAAACACGTTCCTTGAAAGCATTTAGATTTATTACCATATCAACCAAATTGGCAAATTTAGAATCGTGCAATTATTCTTCAGTTTTTGAAGTGAAAACTTCTTATGGCGCGTTAGGCACTTTTTCAGATGGGTAAAAATCTCTGATCTCGCGTGATCGTCAGATATTATTCGTCATCGTCTCTGTATTTACAAAAGAGAGATAGCACTAAATAACTCAATTCCAACACAGTCAACGGTAGCATAGTGGTCAGTATCCCCGCCTGTCACGCGGGAGACCGGGGTTCGATTCCCCGCCGGGGAGGAATATTTTTCTTTTACAAAAAACTCATTGCAACTCCAGAAATAGGTAAGATAGTTCAAGTTTGATACAAGCGATGTGTATGTTATGGTTTACAAGTGTACCAAGCACCACGATTTTATTTTAATAATTTTCAAAATGGCGGCAGTTACAAATGTTTAAAGTGGAATATCTTCAAAACCGTTAACATATCAAAAAGAGTACAAGAGACAACACATTTTGTTTTTAACGTCAGACAAAATGGCTTTTTTCGTTTCTGTAGGTCAAAGCATAACTGAGTTATCTAGAAAAAACTGAAAACATAATTTCTTGGTAATTGTCTACAACATCAAACATTATCCTAAAACCAACATTTTTTGAATGAACTAACCTAATGTTGTAACTTATGTTAAATTTGAGTACTTGTTGATACATCTAAAATTAACATAGATAAATTAGCTATATTGGTTTTTATGATAATGAATGTAAATGCATTAAAGAAACGCGTGTTGTTTCAGTATGCCTAACCAAAATTATATTTTTTTATTTATTATTTGACTATAGACAATCATTTTTATGTTATTTTTTAGATTTTATTTTAAATGGGTCGAGGTAAAAATAATTCTCAAATTTCAGATTAAACCAATATAACCAACGATTTATATTCATGACAGTTTTCACTTCTGATGGCAGTCCCACGACTGCTTTTTTTTCTTTAGGTTATTTAATAGCATACACAAACAAAGACAAATCTTACTATTATTATTTTAGTTCAAACACCTGTCACTATTAAAATTATGGCAACTGTATTCTTTACTAGGCCTATTTGACCAGTTTGAAAAAAATGTTGTCATATCTTATAACTTGAAAATTGAGTACGTCTTCGTATAACATATAAACATATTCGATTATTAATGTCATCATAATTGACCGAGCGAAGCGAGGTCTCCGTTTATGCTCGACCGTTCGGCCTTTCGGCTGTGTGTCTCACGATTACGGCCAAACGCCTTGACCGATTGTAATGATTTTTCGCATGAATGCTCCTTATTCTTAGGCCGAGCTCTGTATGTATACGGTTTTTTCCATTTTTCATTTTTAACCCCTTAAATTAAATAAAAATGGCAGCCGCATCAATTTCTGTGTGAGGTTTCTTCCAAAGCCAGTTTGTTGAATAACCATAAGTCGAATTGAAAACTAATTACATTTTGCCAACAAATTTTATGTTCTAAAAAATTGTTTTCTTGATTTATTTTCCGCATCTCTAACGATAAGCTCACAAAATGGCCGCAAACTTCAAATTTGTTAAAAATCTTCAAAGTTTTTGTATTTTAACCATTTTTGTATACGTTTATTCTTTAGATATCTCCATAAAACCTTATAATTTTATGGAGAGGGAGAGAGAGCGCTACCTGCTATCTTGCTCTTTCCTGCGCAACGTTAGTGTGGCCGCTGTGACTGTGAGTGAGTTGTGGAGGGGGAGCCGAGATAAGAAGCCCGATTGGCGGTGCGTCGCATTTACCGAGTTGTAGTCCATTAAAACCACGTCTGTTATTTCATCGAGAGAGGTCTACTGTTCACAGAACTACTAGTACTAATAACTTCTAATCATTCTATCAATATGAAATAAAAAGCAATTCAAATATAATATTTTTATCTTTAATTTGAAATATAATAATGTACATGAATACAAAATTTGTACAAATAGGCCTACAGTTGTATAAAATCAAAAGAGGGCTCCGCCCACTGCTCGCTTCGCTCGCCAACCCACGCGGTGACTCACGTCGGAGCAAATGCAAACAGGTTATTTTATATGAATAGGTCCTACTATTAAACTCTAATATGTCTAATTTATTTTTAATTAGGATGTAACATAGTGGTTTCTTATTTTTAAATTCCTTAATTTATGAAGGGTTTATTCTCTAGCTTTAAGGAAAGTATAACAATTAACAATTTATATAGGGATTGTTACTAAATTTACACTCCTTAGCAGCAAGCGACGAAATGTCAATCTATGATACTTTTTTATGTATGTTGTAAGAAATAAATGTAAACATTTTCAGCTCACTAACCTTAAGGAAAATATAACAATTAATGTTTATTGTTTTAGGGGTTGTTATTACATTTTCACCCCTTAGCAGCACGCCACAAAATGCAAATCTGGTTTACTTTTTCTTTGTATCTTGTAAGAAATTAATGTACAAAATTTGAGCTCTCTAGCTTTAAGGAAAGTACAACAAATAATTAATTAATATTTGTTGTTTTAGCGATTGTTTAAACCTTTAAATCAAAACTAATTCTAGCCTGTGTTACTCAGGGATAGTGTAGCTTTTTATTAGTGAAACTAATTTTTCAATCGGTTAACTGGTTCCAGAGATTACCCCCTACATACAAATAAACAACAAACAAACACATTTTACCTCTTTATAATATTAGTACAGATACAGGCATCTAAATAGCAAATGTTTCTTATAATTGAACACATTTACCGATTTAAAAATCCCCAACAGCACAATTAGGTAGGCCTAGATAAAGTTTGTTGATTTCAAATTGAATTTTTAGAAATTATTGATTTCTGATGTGTATCTAATTAATCTACCTGTGGTTTTTCACGCGGGCTTACTAGTAGTATATTCAACTATACAATGTCTCAATAACTGTATGCCTCTACAGACTATTAGATATATGCTTCGTAGGAAATTATAACTGGAACATGTTAACACGGTAGTCGATTGACCAAAGTGGAAAATTAATTGAAAACACAGACCACGCTTAAGGTAAGTAGTATTTGCTTTGAGAAGTACATCAAACGTTCGGACTAATACCTTTGCTAAGGTCAGATGACATTTTGTAATTACATTACTTGATGCGTGATTTGCTCATTTCAGTAATGAGTCGTAATGCTCATTGACCAACTAATGCGCATTTAAAGAAGGATTTTCAACAAGACACATTTGATTAGTTATTAACTTGAAGGAGAAGTCTGAATGTTTGAATGAGAGAAATTAAGACAAGCAACATGTGTACCAAATGTGAACCAAATCGGACTTAAAATGCGGCCGCTAGAGTGCAAACACATACATATATATGCATATACAGGGTCTATCAGGAAGAAACGGAAAGAATTGCAGGACGTGTTCTACTGGTGAAAATAATGAAAAAAGTTCCTATAAACATAGGTCCGAAAACGCTTCGTTTTCCAGATATTACTAAATTACTCTAAAACCGTACATTATAACGAAAAATGTCAAGACACCTTTTTTGTAGCCCTTTTTATTCCCTATCGGATGGTGTAACTATCAAAACAATCGGATGAAGGATAACAGTTAAGTTAAGTGTAATAATTGGTTTGTTCAACTCGGCATCCTATACAAACACAGTAAATACTACAATATTGTTTGGACATTTGTTGTCAATACCTTTTAACTTAGCTATTATCCTTCATCCGATTGTTTTGAAAGTTACAACATCCGATAGGGAATCAAAAGGGCTACAAAAAAGGTGTCTTGACATTTTTCGTTAAAATGTACGGTTTTGGAGTAATTTAGGTTTGTAATTTTCAAACAGCCGTCATTTTGAAACGCATGATTGGATTTAATCGTTTATTTTTCTTGAGCTATATCATTGTCAGGCTAAACTTCATACCAAGTTTGAACTCAATCAGTCAAACCGTTCTCTAGATATGAATTATTTTGTACAAAAATCAAAATGGCGGATATCTGAAAAACGAAGCGTTTTCGGACCTATGTTTATGGGTACTTTTTTCATTATTTTCACCAGTAGAACACGTCCTGCAATTCTTTCCGTTTCTTCCTGATACACCTGTATATATGATTTTTAATGACACCCCAAAACGTGTTCTGGGGACCATGATCGGTGCTCATTTGCTACTCCCGACCTTAAGTCTTACCATAAGGGTCACTGCAATAGGTAATTTTTCATATGGAAATTCGCTAATAAAAGGGTCGTGTTCGGGACCACTTTTAACCAACTTCTCAGCATTTTACGAAAACCTAAAACATACGTTTTTAAGCTCATGAAATCTATGTTAAGAATCCGTTTGAAAAAATGTATTCGTCAGTAACAATTCATTTATATGTATTATTTTTTAATAGCGCTCCAAATTGTCTAAACAGCTGCAATTCAAAATTTACATTTCCAACTATTCCCACCTTGCGCGTGGTTAATCTACATGCAATTAACTGTCATTTTACACAATTCCAAAGCTTTAACTTTTAAAATTTAAATTATACATGTTGCAAAAAATTTAATTTTCCTTGTTTTTTATCTTTCTTTTTCAATCGAGGAAGACTTACATAGTCTCGTTTTAAAGGTTTTTTCAATGTACTACGACTTTTCCATTGAAAGTATAGCGTTTCATCCATGATTTACAAAATATAAGTCAAAATTTTCACTATTTTTGTTTAAATAATTTCGCAATAAAAAATAATTGTTTCATCTAAAAACTATTCCTAAAGTCATAAAGCAATCGGTTTGCCGTGCATTTTAAAAAAAATCTCTATTGACTGGTCTCCTAACCAAGGTCGGTAAGACACGATAAATATTGTAGAACTAAATATAGTTTTTTTCTCTAAAGAAATATTGTTCTTCGAAGTACCTTCGGTTAAAAGTATAAACCACAGATAGGCTTATGATTAATTAGCACACAATGAGTTAAAGTTTATGTCTAAATCACGACTTAATAATGCACGACCTGTATTTATAATTAGAATTCGCCCTGAAAACTTGGACGGCCACATTTTAAATTACTTAATTCCATTATTCCACCAAATATCACGATTAGAACTCTCCATTATTGAAACAATCAACTTGCAACTGATAACTGTGTCCTCATTTTCACCGCAGCTTGATGAATTTTCACCTCGGCGGAATTCCTAACGTGACCTGCTTCTAAAGTAAATCATTCTTTATTTCATTTGATTCAATCAACTCTCTGAATATTTACCTCCAGCGTTACACCTACACTTTGCTTTGCTCTGGAAAAGATGAACTTCTGCATAACTTATATTTTGAAGTTTTTATTAAAAATGAAAAAAAACCGGGAACAAATGAAATCAATGCAGACTTGGTTATATCTTATTTGTAGGGGCTCAGCTCCTTCTAGTTTCGCTCACAGTCCTTGGCGGCGAAGGATTATAGTACCGTATAACATGATATTATAACTGAAATTGTTCAGGCCAGAGGCACTTTAGGGCAGTAGGGCCATTATTTAGTCCAGGCGCTGAGGGGGTTTGGGCATGCATAAAATTGTAACAAAATTTGACTTTTGATTGTTGCTAGTAGATGAAGAAACTTGGGGAGGGGCGAGCCGCGCACAAAATAGCTTATATCTCGAAAACCAAAAGTCATAGGAATACGTTAGACTTGTCAAACTGTGGAGAAAAATGCGTTCTATAAAGATTATGTAGTAGTTGGACGAAAAACGACGAGAAGTTAGTCAAAATTACAAAATCAGCGCCTCGACTAATTTGATTTGTGTAAATAAAAGGATTTGTTTATACAGGGTGGAACAAAGTTAGTGTTAAAAACTTCGGGAAATGGTTCTATGGGTCAAAATAAATAGAAAATCAAGAATAATATTTTTTTGAAAAACGCTTCATTTTCCAAAATATCTGCCATTTTGTTTATTTTACTAAATAATTAATATATAGAGAACGGTTTAACCGATTGAGTTCAAACTTGGCATAAAGTTTAACCTAACAATGATCTATCTTAAGAAAAATAAGCGATTATATCCAATCATGCCCTTTAAAATGACGGCTGTTTGAATATGTCAGACCTAGATTTCTCAAAAACCATACATTTTAACAAAAAATATCAAGGTACCTTTTTTGTAGCCCTTTTAATTCTCTATCGGATGATTTAACTTTCAAAACAATCGGATGAAGAATAATAGTTAGGTTAAAGATAATAACAGCAAATGTACATACAATATTGTGGTGTTACTGTGTTGGTATAGGATGCCGGGTTGAATACACCAATTATTACACATAGTTACAGCACCCGATAGGGAATCAAAAGGGCTACAAAAAAAGTGTCTTGACATTTTTTGTTAAAATGCACGGGTTTTGAGTAATTTAGGTTTGAAATATTCAAACAGCCGCCATTTTGAAATGCGTGATTGGATATAATCGCTTATTTTTATTTAACACCAACTTTGTTCCACCCTGTATAATAGAGCGATATAAACCTAACATAAAAATAATGTTGGTTGTTAAAAAAATTTACCATTTCCAAATAGGTCGCTATGGTAATAAATTAATGTTAACGTTTTCGAGAAATGTGCGTTGGTTCAGTATAGGCCTAACCTAAAATCGTATTAATCTTTGATCCAAATCAGCTGGTTTATTTATAACCGTACGGCGTTGCCCGTGGTGGTTGGTATTTTCAGTCTTTTTAACGTAATTGTATTCTTTTTAAGTGTTCAGTCAGTGAGTGGTATTTGGCTTTTATATATCTTAAATAATTAGCCCAATAATTGGTGTTTTAGTTCATTGTAGGCCTAACCTAAAATTATATTCAGTTTTTGATCCAAATCAGTTGTTGATCAAAATCAGCTGTTTTAAGCTTTTCATACGAACAGCTGTTTTTTGTGCCCCTGATGTAATCAAAAGAAATCTTTCTTCTTCTTCCTTAAGATTGACCTTCCATAAGATTAACATTGAAACTTTGAGGGCCACTGGGGCGTAGCCCTAATGTCCTAGGACTTCGGTAAATGGCCTAAAACCTTCCCAGGGTTAACCTGTGTTACTATGCAAAATTTCAAAGCAATCGGATCGACGGTTTGGTAACGCATAAAGGACAAACGTACAAACAGACAAACGTACAAACAGACGGACATACATTGAATTTTGTGTATATAGATATGTAACAACAAATATTTGCATTAATTGTTTGATTTTGCTTTTATTTTATTAACCTAATCTAAAAGAGTTATTGGTTGTGAAGGATAATAAACTGATTAAAGTTAGCAAAGTTTGTTGCTATGGTAAGGGATGTAAGTAAATGCATTAAAAAAACATGTGTTCCGAATCGGCTGTTTTATGGCTGGGAATGAACCGCCGTATTTTCACAATTTTTAAGCTTAAAAATGAAAATTTTGTAAAATACTTTTTCATTGCGCGTCTATAACCCCATAGGAATTTACCTTTAACTTTTCGTATTGCTATCGTAAGTAGTTTTTGCTCTACGTTGTTTCTATGCCAGTCAGTCAGGGCTAAAGCCAGTTATATATACTCGTATATATATAAAATACCTTTTATCCTTTATATTTTGATCATGTGGAGTGTCCTATATGTAGTACTTAGCTGGTCCGATCCGGCTTTGCACGAAGAGACAAATCAAAGTTAAATATGGGGGTTTTATTAACTTTGACACCCCCAAACCCCCCTAAAATTTCGAATTTTTTGAAAACTTTTCTTAGCGAGCACCCAGTACCTTAGAGGAAGCTACATACCAGATTTCATTCCAAACCGTTCGGTGGCTTTTGAGATTTCGTGATGAGTGAGTCAGTGAGTGGTATTTTTATTATATATATAGACTAGCTGATCCGGCAATGCTTCGCTATTGCATAATTATTTTGGTGAAATAAATGCGACAAATGATGGTAATTTTGTGTGTCATAAGGATATGAAACATATGTTCTAGACCATGCCATTTATACCACTTCATAGCTGTACACCATTTACGTCATAGGACCTAGTTCAACTGTTTTGTCTTTGTGATAATCGGTGTTGCAGCTGTAGTGAAACCCTGACATTGATTTTTCAGACCATGGAAGCACCTTCATGTGAAATCTTTTAGAACTGTATTTTTAAATGGCAGCCATTTTGATCTGGGGATTTTGTTGACTGTACTTTTTGGAAGCCTCACGATGCATGGCAGGATTTTTTTACTGTATCTTTTGACAGCCTCGCGATTTGCGGCGGGATTTTTGCATCGTATCTTTTGACAAACTCCCTATGTGCTTTTGCACGATTATTATTAGAAAAACGTTTTCGCCGTTTTTCCCACGTTTCTGGGTGGTGTGAATAATGGAACAATGATCTGACTCAACAGTATCAGATGACAAACACGGTTCTGTCGACGGAGACTGAGAGTTTTGGAGATCATTGTCTGAAAGCAGCCCAATTTCTCCAATATTATCCTCCGCAATATAAGAAAGAACGGAAGTATCAGGAATATTTTTAGAGATATGGGAACATCAAAATGATAAGCCCAACTGATGCACCAGTGCCTTGTGGTCGGTGAGTAGGAAAGTGAAAGTGAGGGAGGTGCGCTAGGGGAAAGGTACAGTTATTTGTGCCAGGTTTCTTGTTTCAAGGCTACATACATTTTAAGAAATCGTGATCAGTCTGTAGGCAACAAAATAAAAAATCTAATTTACCAATATTTTAAACCCTTCAAAAGAAATGTCGTAAGACTTATAACCGTAGAATATTTTGTTTAATTAGAATATCTATCTCATAAAGAGTATATATTGTTTGAGATTTCACCATGTTTAGACAAATCGATCATTAGATATGGTGTTAAATATATAGATTGGGGAACCAAAATATATAAAAGATGCCCCGATCCGGATTTGCATGGATCGATAGAGAAATCAAAGTTAAATGTATATTAACCAAAAAAACATATCAATAAATATATTTCACTATGTATTTTTATGGGGATTTTTAGTAACTTTGACCCCCCCCCATACCCCCTAAAATTTCGAATTATTTGAAACCCTT
>JAGFPH010004397.1:43745-54539 GCA_018207615.1 Philaenus spumarius | reverse complement strand
GAACAGATTGGAAGAAATTTGGTATGTAGCTTCCTCTAGGGCCATAGGCGCTCGCTAAGAAAGGGTTTCAAAAAATTCGAAATTTTAGGGGGAGTTTGGGGGATCAAAGTTATTAAATCACGATTTCTTCAAAACTACAGAACGGATTGGAATGAAATTTGGTATGTAGCTTCCTCTGGGGCCATAGGTGCTCACTAAGAAAGGGTTAGAACAATTTAGAAATTTTAGGAGGGGTTTAAGGCGATCAAAGTTACTAAAATCATAATTTCAGATCTTTTATTATTATGACAATAGAGCTTTTATTATTTGAGATCTACATATACAAAAGCCAAATACCACTCACTGACTGAACACTTAAAAAGAATACAATTACGTTAAAAAGACTGAAAATACCAACCACCACGGGCAACGCCGTACGGGTCAGCTAGTAAAGAATAATTGTTATTTTAAATTTGTAATAATTTTTCTGCTTACACACTTCTCCAACAAGGGTTCATTTAACTAAATTACCAGTGAAAAACATGGACCAAGACCGGGATTTGAACCCAGGACCTTTACCATTCCGTGGTAACACTCTGCCAACTGAGCTACCCTGATTACACCAGATGTCAGTGTTATCTCACTTTTTGTTACCAATAGATTGAATATCTCGTATGAAACTGATCGGTTGGCGGAGCGTTACCACGGAATGTTAAAGGTACTGGGTTCAAAACCTGATTTTTGGTCTATTTTTTTTCACTTGTAATTTAGTTAAATTAACCCTCGTTGGGGAATTGTTTAAGCAGAAAAGTTATTACGAATAGAAATAACAATAAATAACATCCCTGTAAGCTTCAAATAGAATTAAGATACAATGTTTTCGATGTAGTTTCATACGAGGTATTGTGTCTCGTAAAAAAATTAGTAAGTAAAAGTAGTTGTACATTAAACCTTACAAGTGAGACAGCATTGTTGTTAACTATTGTTTGTAATCATTGATAATGGCCGACAATAGAAGAGTGGGGATAGTGACTCAACGCCCTAGAATGCCTCTCCTCCTCTTTTCCCTTCCTTCACTTCTCCTTGTTTACAAACAACGCAAAACAAACAACCAAACTTCGCTATGATGTTCTATTCTGTGTGTCCACCGCTAGAACATGTTGGAAATGTCTAGTACTGTTAAGTCCCCTACAGACGATCAGTTTTAACTGTCAGTTAAAATTAACAGTTAGAACTGATCGTCTGAATGCAAGATTTGGACTGAGTTCAGGCCAAAAAAACTGGACTGATGGACTGATGAAATTTCATTAAATCGATCTGACATCAGTCCGAACTGACCATGTGTGTGGTCGTCTCAGTTCAGTCACTCAGTCCAGCCATTCACTAAACACAATGTTGTATCTCGTGTTTATTTGTGAGGTTTTTAAGTGGGGAAAGTATTTTTTTTTGTGTGGCTTACTATTAAGTCAGCATGACTTCTTGGAGCAAAGACATTTTACTGGAATTTATAGAATTTTTAGGGGACAAGAATTTCTCTGGAAGTTAACCAGCAAAGATTACAACAACAAAAGCAAACGGGATGAATCATACAAAATGCTTATCAAAAAATTCCAAGTGACTGGGCTGAAATTATAGTAGAAAACTTAAAATCTTCCAACGATATTCCCGTTGCTAAGTATCTGATTGTTGTCATGTGGAGTCATTGAGGACAGCATATTTATGTCTTCCTTCTTAATTAGCGGGAATATTAGTGACAGAAGTTCCAAATAGGTCTCCTCGTCCATCCTCAAATAATTATACCTTCGGATAAAATCGAAGCTCTTTAAAAATATCAACATTCAAATATTGTTCCCGCTTCAACCACATATTTTGCCTTCTTCTCCTCTTCCGTCTTTTTACAATCACACACACAACTGCACTAACAGTAACAAGAGTTCTTCGACGGTCATTTTTCAACGGCAAACGGTCAACTCAACTCGTGGCATATAGGTGGACTAATGTCAGGCAAAACTGATCGTGTGGAGGCGATTGGAGCCTTCAGTTTTAACTGCCAGTTCTAACTGACAGTTGGAATGAGAGTTGGAACTGACAGTTAAAACTGATCGCCTGTAGCGGACTTTAGTAGTAGTCTAGTACATTGAAGTGGAAATATATCACATAATAGGGAATATATTTTATATAAAACTCTTAAACACGAATGAAATTACTCTGTGGTTATTTGCCTAGTAAAATAGTATGAGACCTCCCCTTTTCCGGAAAAATTTTATTTTAAATATTCCCTTACAGAGAACATTCTTAAGTATTTGTACTTGGTTAAAAGGCTTTTGAGTACGCCAAATAGGTTTAAAAATCTAATTTGAGAAAAAAATTAAACACCCTTGTGGATCACCGCATATGTTTTTTTGTAAGATGGTCACCCATGAACATTCCTGGTTTGGAATTACAGATTTTCGTAATTTTTTCTCCGTCGATAAACCGAATTATTAAAGTATTATCTTCAAAGTTACAAAGAATAATATGTTGCATTTGGGATGACAAAGCTTACGAAGATGCATTCACCGTAGCTCTACAATATTTTATCATAAATCAGTACCATTATTTGTAGCAACTTTATAACAGTATTCTCCACTAAGCCGTCAGTTAGGGATCCGGTTATGTTTCTTGAAACGAAGTTTCCCTTAAGTAAAATTAACCCGGAAACGGAGAAAAAACACCTCTTTCATTACCTACTTTCCCACTATTTTCTTTTTTAGTCTTTGTTAGGCTTTTTAACCTCAAAAAGAGGAGTGTTATAAGTTTAACGTGTGTATCTGTGTGTGGCATCGTAGTGCCCAAATGGATTAACCGATTTTGATTTAGTTTTTTTTGGTTTGTAAGTTTGATCAAGCTAAAATACAAGAAATTCTGTTCAGACGATACGGGGGTTTTAAAATTTTTAACTTATCTGTTATACTAACTAAATCTAATAATATTTGTTTAAAATGAAATGTTTGTGAGTTATTCACAATACCTACGTCTAGAGTAGCCGTGACTAGATTTATTTCCCTTCGTCATTGCAATTAAACTTATTTAATGTAATCGATTGTATTTTGATTGAATAAATCAAACTTTCCCTAAATTTAGTCAAAATGTTAATACCCTTTGAGCACCGGAGCAGAAAAAAATATTTCATTGAAAAGTACCAGTGAGTTTTGTATCTGACTGCTGAGAAATACCGGCCCTTTTTAGACCTTAGCGCGCATAACTTTACATTTTTGCTTATAAAACCTTTATTTTATTGGTAAAACTTAATGTTTTTTTTTCTGTTTTTTTCATAATATATCATTTATTTGCTCCTAACAAAAGTAAATATTTAAAAATAAAATTGAAAAATATTCACCAAATTTTTTGTTGTTTTATTTTTGACGTTCATTTGCGGAAATATGCTTCAAAAAAAAATTAGTTTTGTCAAAATAGTTCACTTCAATGGAAACTATAACTAAAACTGTACACAATCACAAAGTTTGAGAAAAATCTAACGAAAAACACAACATAAACTATCACCAAACGCAACTACAACGCACAGGCAAAACACAACAGCTGATAATTGACAAGGCCTTTTAAATCAACGAAGGAAAGTCGTAGATTAATGCGTAAACGTGCACATATTCTTAATCTACAATTCTTTAATAACAGTTTAAACCTAAAATAGGATGGTTTTGTTGAAAAAATAATAAGAAAAAAAAAAAACAGAACGTCCTGGAATCCGGACGTTGGTATTTCTCGACTGTTTCACTCACGTCCGGATATCAGGACGTCGGTACTCAAAGGGTTAACAGAACAGTTAAATAAATCTAATTTGTTTTTAATAAAGCGTCACTTTTTCCAAAATTTTAAAATTATATATTATGTATTTATAAGATTGTTTAATAGATAAAGAAGAATATTGTTCTGCTTCATAGTATCGAAAGTGTACTAATACTTTTCTTTAAGGTTTGTATAATACTAGTAGTGGTGGTTTTCAAACACTGTAACATAATCTACGTCAACCTTTTTTTATACATTTACTAGCTGACCCGTACGGCGTTGCCCGTGGTGGGTGGTATTTTCAGTCTTTTTAACGTAATTGTAATCTTTTTAAGTGTTCAGTCAGTGAGTGGTATTAGGCTTATATATATATATATAGATCTTAAATAATAAAAGCACTATTGTCATAATAATAAAAGATCTGAAATATGATTTTAGTAACTTTAATCCCCCCAAACCCCTCCTAAAATTTCGAAATTGTTCATACCCTTAGTTAGCACCTATGGCCCTAGAGGAAGCTACATACCAAATTTCATTCCAATCCGTTCTTTAGTTTTGAAGAAATCGTGATTTAATAACTTTGATCCCCCCAAACCTCCCCTAAAATTTCGAATTGTTTCAAACCCTTTCTTAGTGAGCACCTATGGCCCTAGAGGAAGCTACATACCAAATTTCATTTCCATCTGTTCGGTAGTTTTTGATAAATCGTGATGAGTGGTATTTCGCTTTTATATATATAGATTTTTAGACGAATTATTTAACATTGTATTTTCTGTAGAAGGTTTCTGTAGAAGGTTTCTGTGTATCATAAAGTCAACATTTTATGTTTGCGACAATTTAAATTTGATTTCATGCAATCCGTACGGCGTTCAATAGAGTATTGTTGATTTTTGTCTCCTTTGATCGCGTTCACCGTAAAAGATTTTCTACCACGTGCGAGACTTCTATCATTCTCGATAAAGGTTAGACTCCGCCTTTTCTCGCACGATTGCCGACATATTTTTGTACTTTTGAACGTATCGATTTATTCAACTCGTGAAATTAGAATTTGTTTCTTCGGTTAATTTAAAGTTTGAGATTTCACCTTTGTGGTTGTTAAATATCATGTTAATAAAGAAATGACGTACCCGTTTCAAATCACTAAAATAATAGTGTTTAGTCTATTTTAACAGTTTATGTATTACTCTACCAACACACAATTTGCAATTGTAACAAAGTAATTTTACAAGTTTAAGTTTACAAATAGAAGGACGACGCAACAATCGTTTAACTGCCTAAAGTCAAAAATCGAGTTTACAAAAAGCTTACTAGTAGTCAAGGCGTGACTTGGGCCTCAACTTGGTCACTTATTATAGGACGACGTCTTTTGCATAGAGTTGCGACAGTCTTGTTTTTGATAAATTCCAAAATATGTACCGAATTCCAAAATGATATAATTTCTTAATACACTATAACACATTGACAAATATTTTATAACACAGCAAACTATCATCCGTCGGAAGTCAGTGCATATTACTCCATCTGTCGCGACACGGTGCAAAAACGTAGTCCTATAAGACTCCATGTTGAGACCCAAGTTACGCCTTGACTTCTTACTTTATTTAAGCCCTAAAATAATATCCCACCAACTACCAGAGCATATTAGGAAATTGTTTACGTATAGGGCATTTTTTTCAAATTGAAACAATGGCTTTTTACTAAAGATATATTAAATGGCTTAGTCAAAAAGAGAAACTTTAATGAGAATAATTCTAGACATTAGTTTTAAATGTATAAAGTTTCTCTTGATGAAATACAACTTTAATAGATCCCACTCAAAAGTTTTAAACGAATAAGTAAACATAACCTTAAAGTAGATTCTGGGCAATGTTTTGTGTTGAATCTTTAAAGCGAATTTGATATTAATATTTTTTAAACATATCTGTATATATAAAAGAAAAAGTCCTGCCTTAATGATTGACTGACTCGCAATCGAGGTACAGCCAAAACTTTGAAAGCTAAACCCTTATCATTTTCATGATACTTTCATGTACATATTCTTTGCGAAAATGTGTACTAAGAAAGGATTTTGCAAAATATTTATTTTAATGGTTTAAAATGGTCACTATAAGGGGATCAATAAACAAACTTATCTTAATATCAATAAAAAAATACTAAAGTTAAAATACCACCGAGTGAAGCTGCTTCACTTCTGCGAGAATGTGATAAAATTGCTAATGGCGGAGACTGGTTTAATGATGACATATTGTTGAGACGCAGGCAGTGAATCCTCATGATCTATGCACATCCCAGATGCAACATTGTTATTCATTTGAACTTTTAAATATTTGTAGGTAATATTTTATTTCATAGATTTGATTTGTTGCAGTATTCGACGAAGCTTAACTTCAGAATACTCAATTATTCTATGCCTGAGAATAAATAAATGTGGTGCGATGATAGATTACATCGGTATGTGTATCAAATATAAAGTCCAGACTGACTGATTGAATGATTCAAAATCGACTTACAGACAAAACTATGACAGCTACAGCCTTTACTTATACAGGGTACATTCATTTCATACCATTATTAAAAAGGTGCACTATAAAAAAAAGAAAGGTTTTTGCAAAATATTAATTTTGAGGGTTGAAAATAGTCAATATACGAAGGAGTTTACCACCAGCAATACAAGGGATAAAACAGCTGATTTGAATCAGAAACTTAGCAATACAATTCCAGGTGTTTCCGATTCGGAACCAACACACGTTTGTTGAATGCGTTTACATTCTTTACCATAACAACCAAATTATCTAATTTATAATCAGTAAACTATTTTTCACAGCCAAATTTGTTTAGGTTAGGTTAACAAAATAAAAACAAACACAAACAAAAAATAAACGAAAAAGGTTTACTGTATTACAATTCATTTAAACATTTGTTGTTAGGCCTACACATTGCAAATAAAACAGCTGATTATGGTCATAACCTTAACACAGTTTTAGGCCAACACTGAACCAATACGTTTCTAGAAAGTATTTAGATTTATTACCATAACAATCAAATTGGCAAATTTACAATCAGGCAATTATTCTTGAAAACCAACAGTTTTTGAGGTTAAGAAATAGCAAAAACAAACAACAAACTAATCATAATTCAAATACCTATCACTATTAAAATTATGCCAACTTTATTATTTTACCAGTTTGAAATACTGCTTTATCACATCACATTTATTTTTTATTTTATAAATTTAAAATTACCTCTCTTTTATTTAAAAATAAAAATCTGTCCTAATCAACCATCATTATCGTGAAAATCTGTTTGCATTTGCTTCTCAACAGGGGTTGGTGAGCGAAGCGATCAGGTGTCTGATCCCTTCTAAGGTAGTACTGTCTATTTGAGGCAGCTTACACAGACATACGAAGATATTATTTATTTACTATACAATTTCTAAATTTAACTTCCAGCAGTGTTCTTCTACACAATAAACCATGTAATTATTCGACTTTACTTACAGAGAAATGGACTGCAGCTGATATAAACACAAGTCCCACCTACCTGTAACAAAATGTTTAAATTATTAAATGCTTTTAACTTTCAATAAACATGTGTATATAATTCCAAACAATTTTTATAAAAACTGAGTGTACGTGGAGTACTCTCTGGTCTTGTTAAGAAAAGATATTTTTGTATCCAGCCATAATGTACAATGCTAGACAACAGAATGTATCACAATGAAATCCTTGTAAGACAGAAGTCGTTACGAGAAGAACCAGGTCACTCTTGTATTACCATAAACATATATTAGCAATACAACGCTCTACTGTTTGAAATAGTTTCTATTTACTGTAGTGTTTTACTTTAGCTGGTATTTATTTTTTAAATTTTTTATAACTCCCTCCAGAAGCAATACATATACAAAATATCAACACATCTATTAAAGCTAATTTATACATTAGAAACAAAATTCAACAACAGACATAAAGTGAGCCTTGATTTGTATCATATTCTTAAGTATAGGGAAACACTTTCGCCCAATCGCACAAACACCTTTACATAAAACTAATATACACAGCTTATTACAATAACATTTTATTATTTAAATTCAAAGTAAAAACACATTTACTTAAATTTTTTTTAAAATAATACATTTCAATGAAAAAACGCACATTACTTTGGAAGAGAAAAAACAAAAACAAAGAAAAACACCCGACTCCCCTAAAGGCATAGCCCGCTTTGGGTATATCAACTCGTACATTTTACGAACATAAATATGACAGCAGTAATAAAAAAATCAACCAAAAGATAAATAGCTCTTAAATCAAAAATATAATTTAAAAAGAGTTTTTTCAGAAATTAATTTTTAAAAAAATATCGGCGAGCATTCTATCCAAATATTAACAGTATACATTATATGTTCTTGCTAAATAATAGAGGAAAACAAAGTAAAAAGGCAAAATACCAAAATAATTACACATATTTTATACCATTGTACGAGGAATAATACTTCGTCACTATACTATTTACTAATTATTAACTATGTACATTTAACAAGTGTTAACATCCTCCTGCTCAAAGAGCCAATTTATCAATTTCCACATTTGATGTGGCCAGGTAGGACATTAAGAAATTTTGGCCCGAGGAAACAAAACGTCTCCATAAAATAAGTCTCAAAAGGCTTTGGCACTACAAAATTTCCTGTACTACTTAACAGTTCCCTCCTCCCATCACACCGATCAGAAAGCATCCTGTCTCTACTTTTATAATTGAACTAGTAAGATCTTGTGAAAAATCACAGGGAGATCAATTAATTGGATGCACATGAGACATGCATCATTTATAAAAATACAATTAACACAAAAATTTGTATCCAGGCTTACCTTCCTATGCTGAGGGATTTTTTAACTGTAGGCCTACTTGTCAAAAATGATTATTTATATACATTATTATAAATTAAAATAAAGATAAAACATATCATCTTTTAATTGTTTTAATTTCATATTGATATATCAAATTATTTACTGCTAAAGATAATAACAGCATGTACATACAATATTGTTGTGTTTACTGTGTTGGTATAGGATGCCGGGTTGAACAAACCAATTATTACACATAATTTAACTATTATCCTTCATCCGATTGTTTTGACAATTACACCAACTGATAGGAAATTAAAAGTGCTGCAAAAAGGTGTCCTGACATTTGTTGTTAAAATGTACGGTTTTGGATAATTTATGTTTGACATTTTCAAATTGCCTCCATTTTTAAACGTATGATTGGATATCATTTTTTATTTTTCTTAACATTATATCATTGCCAGGTTAAAATTCATGCTGAGTTTTTCATTTTAACTGATGATTTAAGTTTAAATGTATCATGTTCCTCAACAATTTATGCGGACACTTCTTTACTTGTAAGTCACAAAGACATTTTTCATCTGGATAATGTAGCTGCTAGTGTTTTGAACGAAGCAAATGACTGGTTTAAGATAAATGGCCTATTTTTTGGAAAAAACTCAATAACCTTTAGTCACTCTACAAAATAAATACAAACATTATAAGCCTGCATATGAAGAAGTTGTAACTTTGCTTGGTATCAAAATTGACAGTATGCTCTCCTAATCAGTGCATGTTATGGTCGGAAGAAATTGTCAAGAGTGATTTATTTATTAGTGCATCTTAAGAGTCAAGTAACTTTTGAATATTTAAAAATAGCATACTTTGCTTTCTTTGAAAGTGGTTTATGATATGGACTTCTTATCTCTAGGAATGGAATAGGAATACACACAATTTCTTAAAAAAAAGCTTTGAGAATATTACCAATTTCAGACAAATTAGATCATTGCAAGCCACTGTTTGTTAAAACTTTTATTTTAACTGCTATAAACTTATATATTTTTGATGTAGTAATGGATGTAAAGAATAATTTACATATGTATCCAGTTAGAGGACTAATTCATGATTTCAATACCAGATTTGGTCATATTCTTGAACAACCAAAACATAGATTGACTAAATCTAAGAATTATAATTTAGCTTTAGGGATCAAACTGTTCTTCAATAAACTGCCAGCCAATTTTCGAACAGTGTCAAATGATAATTTATATCATACTTTTTATGGTTGGTTGAAAGAGCACCCATTTTATAACTTGGAGGAATATTTAAATTGTGAAATCAATATTTAGTAAGCATGGTTCATCTGTCAAGTTAGTTTTAAATTTTAATGACTAAATTAAGCCTTTATGTGACGAAGTCTATCGTAATGTTGTGCTGGAGGACCAATAAATGTTCTCTTCCGTTATCTTCTGAACTCAATCGGTGAATTATTTCTCTATATATGAATTATTTTGTAAACAAACAAAATGACGGATATATGGGGAACAAAGCTTTTACGGACGTATGTTCATTTGAACAATTTGGATTTTTTTTAGGTCCCTACGATTTCCTGAAGTAGTGCCAACCTCTCGCGAAACACCCTGTATATAGATAGTTGTTTTAGCTGGTTTGATGTGTGTGTGCGTATGTCGACGGTGATACACTATAAATGGCAAGTTGTTCTAAGATCCTCGGCCTAATACAATGGCGGGTAAACCGGCCTTGTTAGTGCACGTTACATAATCCTAGCTTTGAATTGGTTAGAGTTGAAGAAAATGAGATTATCATTTACTGTCTGTCTATTACCTGGCGCTTGGTTAACCCAGATGCACTCCTCGTGCTACCAGGCGCGTCCACAGTTTGCGGATAGTGGCACGACCAACAATGGTCAACTGCGAGATAAGTAGGCGAAACCTAACGAATAAGCAGTCGCAGACAATGAGGTGGTAGTCATCTCACCCCATGGTGGCTACTTTCAAAACCATTGGGGAGCTACCCAATCACATGTATGTGGGCAACGGGCGCAACCCTTGGTAGAGTAAATGGGGTAGAGTGATGCGAAAGTTCGCCCGACAGTGACTCGTCCAACGTGGCTTGGGTAACCTTGCCGACGCGAGTACTACGAGTGGAGGGACCCTTTCTTTCCTTCTTGAATTCTTCTGGGGGTTTAGCT
>JAGFPH010004397.1:0-20317 GCA_018207615.1 Philaenus spumarius | reverse complement strand
TTTGTTCTAAAAAGTAGTAAATAAAATGATTAAAAACAATATTATTTTGACTACAGTAAGTTGGGAGAAAGTTTGTGTCAGTTAACTGATACCGTTTATTTTTAACTTCTGTACCAATTTTTAAATCGATTTTTTCAAAAATGTCGAAAATGGAGTCGTTGAATCCAAAAGTGTTATAGTTAAAACGAGATAGGTAAAACAGAAGACTATTTTCAAGCGCCTCGTTTTTAAAAAACAACAAGAAAAAAATCGTTCATACTTACTAAGAATATTTATACTGGTGTACTCAACTTGTAAAACAAATTTGGTGTTGATATTCCAAAAATTTACGAAACTGGAATAGATTGAAATTAGTTTGTGGGTCCGGTACTCCTAAAATCGATAATCGAAATCGACTCCTAGATCGGGTCATTTTCAAGATAACAAGCTGAGACTCAGCATAAATGTTAAAAATATATATTTTAACTCCTATGTCAAGTTTCAATTCGATATATTAAAATTCGGCCAATTTAGAATGAGCCAACGCTTCATATATGAATAAGATGTCCCCTTTTAGTGATTTCCCCTGCTGCAAAATACATACCTGCATTATCGAATTTTTTCCAGACAAACCATTGCTCGGACGAAATAAATACATATGACCTTTTTTGTTGAAAAATACCTCCTCTACACGGACGTATTTTTTATTTTCCTCTATCTCCATCCCAGCTCGAATTATTAAGGATAATCGAAAAAAAAATGATAATCGATTTTTTTTTCGACTTTGGGAAATTGATAGACTGGTAAACTTTTTTTAATGATAATCTACATACTTTAATGTACTTATAAAAAATATTCAGCCGTATTGAAAATTACTGGTAGTTGTAACCTATACCGACTGGGCTATTTGTATGAGCAGTTATCCCATTTTAATTATTATTAAATTTTTAAGATAGTAATACCATTTCATTACTTTGACGTAAGTAGTCGAATTTCAGATGATTTTGTCAATCACTTAAGAATAATACTACGCAATTTTAGTTTTATAACTCGCAGGAAGTTAGTGCAATTTTTTGTAAAAAGGGTAGCTATCCCATTTTAATATATATATAGCCACGGTCATTGCTTTATCAATCGTCATGGCAACCATCAATGGAAAGGTTCCGGGTTCAATTCCCATTGACCCCGAATAATTTTCTAAATGGTTTCTTAACAGACATCGTTGGCTGTGGTTCGGATTCCACGTAAAACTGTAGGTCCCGTCTTCATTAGCCTTAAGTGCAAAACAGTAGGACGTTAAACACCAAAAAAAAAAAAAAAAACAAAACATTTTAATATCTTTGACTGTAGTGTTCACATTCTGTAATCCTATTGCTAATTAATTTTTTTGTAAAAATAGTTAAGTAGATTTGAGGATATAGAAAAGTACGAGTGTTAATGTTTACACCGCGGTCACACTATGTCACGTGACAGACGTGCAATTCACTCCGCCACAGACGTCTGTCAGGTATTGGGACTTCGTTTCAGGTCTGGTCAAGTCAACTCACAGCTCTGTCTACGGTTGAAACAGGTAAAAACATTGCAAGTGGTTCGTGGTGCGATAGCGCGTTTAATAAAAATGTGCCTCGGTTGGACAACATCGATAGTACTTCGAGAAGTGATGAGGAACTCATGCTGTTGTACTCGGTTACAAACCGACCGCACTGGATACATCCCATCAATCAGAGCGGGATCAGTGCGGCGAGTATCTTCTGATGAAGGACTTGGAGATAGATGGTGACAGATTCAAAACATACTTTCGGCTTTCTGCACCTGAGTTAAAGAGATCTTAACACTGACAAATAACGATGTTAGTAAAAAAGACACCAACTACAGGAGATCTATTTTCGGCAGAGAAAGATTGGCAGAAATGCCTAAGGTAAGTTTACTACTGCTCTATAAAATTTCCTTTTTTGAAAACTACTGAAGGTGATTCATAATTTTATGAATAAACATTTGACATATTAAAACAAATATTGATTTGCTTTGAAAATTAGTTAGCAGCTAATTTCTTTAAATTCTGTTTATGTCAAAACAAAATTACTTTTTCTTGAGTAAAGGAATAGTAAATTAACCGCTACTGGTAGTGGCGGCCGATTTCGATGCATCCTGTAATGGCCGCAAGTTCATTGTCTTTCTATGAGTATCATCCAAAACTAATAATTCTCTACAACATATTGATAGTTTTTAACATTAAGAAAACAAAAAAATTAACATTCTGGCTAAATCTGGCTAAAACTGGCAATACAGCAACTTGTAACGAGTTAAAGAAACTGCGCGACAGAGTGTGGTCATGTGCGTGTTGGGGTAGCGGGCCAGTGCGCTATGCGCGAAGCCACAGACGTCGACAGATGTTTGAAAAGATCGCTATCGGAGCGGTCCCGCAGATTCGTCTGTCGACGTCTGTAGCGTCTGTGAGGCTCTGCGAGGTCGGTGTGAATCGCACCATTTGAAACTTTGGAAACAGGTATTTTGTAAAATCTTTCACGTGACCGATATTGTGACCGACATGACATAGTAGGACATAGTGTGACCGGTGTGAAAAGGCCTTAAATGATTATTTAATTTTAAGGGTAGTTAAATTCCATTTCATCCCTTTGACTTAAGCAATCGGATTTCAAATGGGGTTTCATATCACTTAAGAATAATATTACACAATTTTAGCTATATAGCTTGTAGGAAGTTAGTTTATATTTATTGTATATAGGGGGTAACAACCCCATTTTAACCCCCTAGACTGTGGGTAGTTGTAATGTTCCTTACAAAAAATCCTACTACTCATACGTGTAAATTGTGAAATTTTAGTGAAATTAGTTGAGAGTACTTTTAGAGAATATAGACAAATTAAATGTACAGATTACTAATTAAATTTAAGGGTAGCTATTCAATTTTATCCCTTTGAAATGAGTAATCAAATAGCAAATAGTTTTTTATATACGTTAAAAATAATAAAATATTTATTTTAGTTTTATATCTTGTAGGAAGTTATTTTAATTTATATGTATTGTATAGGTTTAGGAACCCCTATTTTAACCCCTTAGCCTGTGGGTAATTGTAATGTCTAAATACTAATGGCAATGATATCGATAAAGTGTGAAATTTTTAGTGAAATCGGTCTAATAGTTTTTGAGTCTTTAGCGGGCAAAGAAACACACATTCAATTTTTTTATATTGATACACACGTGTTTAGGTCTAAACTGGTTGTCGTGCGAAGCAAGCTTCCAATGAATTGTTTGTTAAATTCATGTTTCTAATTACATAACAAACGATTAGTTTTTCCTGAAACCAAATTTTTATAATCTACAAGAGATCGGAAAGTACAAAAGGGAAACCTTTTCCGAAATTGTTCATAAGACTCTCCAAAACAGTAATGGCATTGCAAACAGCGACCATAAGTCGGTAAATGTGTGTAGAAAGTTTCTGTAATAAATTTCATTTATAGAAATAAGAAAGAATGATGCAGGAGTGCGGCTGAGAGAAAAGTTAGCCCATATAGCGTGCGAGTAATAAGTGCAATGTAGCTGATAAATCACAGAAGCTCGCAGTAATATCTGAAGCCGAGGCTGGATTCTGTTGTAATTTAGTAATAACCACGGCCCTCAATGATTCTATTAGCCCAGACACCTTACATATATATTATATCTAAGTTTTAGTTGATGTAAAAACTTAAGTATGAAATCAGATCCTTATACAGAGAGAAATGGTTATGTTTCGTTTCTGTTTGTTTTTATTTTGTTTACTTATCCTAAAATCTTGGTAGTGAAAAACAATTAACTGATTTAATTTTGCTAAGTTGCTGTGGCAATGAATGTATACTAGGGGAGACCCCTGCGGGCTCCGCACACCAACCCCCGATGGAACCTTCTAAAAACATATGTTTTATTTATAATAAAGGTGTGGGATTAATAATAACCTCAAAACTAAGATGGTAAATCATGTTATATGTTCAAATCAGATTATTCTGTATATTTTATAACAGCAGTTGTAATAAAGGTTAAAAGAACCAGTATGGCTCAGTTCTACACTTAATCAAAAGCCTAACCAAAAAGTTACTCACTATCAATTACCGTATATTATCAATAAATAGGTCTACTATATGTCTTATTTATTTTTAATTATAAGGCAACATAGTTTTTTCTTATTTCGAAATTCCTTAACGCAAGTTTTTATTGGTGTGTGTGTGTGTTGAAACATGTGTTGGTTCAGTATAGGCTACTAAAAACTGGACATCCGAATCAACTGTATTATCTGTTATTTAAAAATCATTATTTACTTCCACGGAAGCTGCTGGATTCGTTTGTTTCTTATTATCAACAGCTGTTTTGTATATAAATGTTTTATAACCTCCTGAATACCATAAACATCATTATTTACATCCACGAAAGCAGCTGGATTAGTTTTTTTCTTATTATAAACAGCTGTTTTGTCTAGAAATGGTTTTCAAATTATTATTATAAACATTACTATTATTATTACTATAAGCATCATTATTTACATCCACAAAAGCAGCTGGATTAGTTTGTTTCTTATTATAAACAGCTGTTTTGTCTAGAAATGGTTTTCAAATCATTATTATAAACATTACTATTATTATTACTATAAGCATCATTATTTACATCCACAAAAGCAGCTGGATTAGATTGTTTCTTATTATAAACAGCTGTTTTGTCTAGAAATGTTTTTTAAATCATTATTATAAACATTACTATTATTACTACTATAAGCATCATTATTTACATCCACGAAAGCAGCTGGATTAGTTTGTTTCTTATTATAAACAGCTGTTTTGTATAGAAATGGTTTTTAAATTCGTTCCATGTTAATCTTGTGGGGAAACCCCGACCTTTGAGATTAGCTCACGCCATTAAGGATAAGAATTTTTGACGTCTAAAACCTTTTTGCAAAACTTCGAAATGAGACGAATTTTTTTGACAACTCAAACATTAAATTTAGTCCAGAAATAAGGGAGGAGTTGTGTTCACAAAAACTGCTTCACTTATTGTACGAATATATATGCTGCATTCAAAAAAACAGTTTTGTTGATTCAGCTTAATCCACACCTAGAATTGTGTTGACGAGTTTTTGAATCAAATCAGCTGTTTTATATGTTTTAGGATTGGGCTTTAACCCCCGTTTTTCGACCATTTTCAACCCTTAAAATGTTTTGTAAAAATCCTTTCTTAGTGAACCTCTACACAGTTGGATGAAGGTACCCTGAAAGTTTTAAATCTCTAGCTATCATTGCTTTGATTGAACTCTACGTTGATTATCAATCAGTAGGTCAGGGCTTCTTTTTATATACCTATACTTAGGCCTATACTATACAGATATATGCTATAGTTGTTTTCCTATATCATATATTTATTATGGAAGTATATAACAGTAAATTCCAATACATTAAACAGTTGTAAGATATGTTCACGTTATTATAAATCTTTAGGCAAACGTTGTATCTTCATTTTGATGTTATGAAAATTAAAAAACTACTCACACAAATAAAATTCTACTTTGCTGATGTTTTTATTAAATACAATACAATAAAAATTCTCGAGACAATGTGTCTAACTTGAATAAATAAAACAATAAATAATTTATTCTTTATACAATTTTAAACTATTATGCTACCTGTATGTATCGCCGATATAAATAGTTTTAAAACCCACAAATAGGTCTTTATACAAAGTAAAAATTAAAAGAAATTCAGTAAATACGTTTAGGCCTACACTAAATAAGCGTTGTATCTATTGAAAATATTTATAACTGATAAATAACTAAGTAGTAATTAAAAAAAAAACTGGTACAAGATTACCTTTCTGTAGTAGAATGAAGAAATCATCTATATACATAAAAGCGAAATACCACTCACTCACTCACTGACACACTCATCACGATTTCTAAAAAACTACCGAGCGGATTGAAATGAAATTTTGTATGTAACTTCCTCTAGGGCCATAGGTGCTCACTAAGAAAGGGTTTGAAAAAATTCGAAGTTTTAGGGGGGTTTGGGGGGATTAAAGTTATTAAATCACGATTTCTTCAAAACTACCGAACGGATTTTAATGAAATTTGGTTTGTAGCTTCCTCTAGGGCCTTAAGTGTGCACTAAAATAGGGTTTTAAAAAATTGGAAATTTTAGGGGGGTTTGGGGGGTAAAAATTAATAAATCACGATTTCTCCAAAATTACCGAACAGATTGGAATGGAATTAGCTATGTAGCTTCCTCTAGGGCCATAGGTGCTTGCTAAGATAGGGTTTGAAAAAATTCGAAATTTTAGGGGGGAGTTGGGGGGATCAAAGTTATTAAATCACGATTTCTTCAAAACTACCGAACGGATTGGAATGAAATTTGGTATGTAGCTTCCTCTAGGGCCATAGGTGCTCACTAAGAAAGGGTATGACAAATTTAGAAATTGTAGGAGGGGTTTGGGGGGATCAAAGTTACTAAAATAATAATTTAAGATCTTTTATTATTATGACAATAGTGCTTTTATTATTTAAGATCTATATATATAAAAGCCAAATACCACTCACTGACTGAACACTTAAAAAGGTTACAATTACGTTAAAAAGACTGAAAATACCAACCACCACGGGCAACGCCGTACTGGTCAGCTAGTAATGTATATAAATACAACCTTTTTACAAATAGGCCTACGGTTTTATAAATTTGTATCTACATTAATCCTTATAATTGTATTGTACACATTAACCGAGTTAAAAAAACCTTCAGTATAACTATATATACAAAAAGTATAGGCTTACAAAAAGTTTGTTGTTTAAATAGTATTTTTTAAATGATGAATTTCTGGTGTGTATATAATTAATTTGGATGTGATTTTTACATATTTTTTAGTGGGGGGGGGGGGCTTGCTCACTAGTTGTAAAATAAAATTTACGGTGGATAAAAAATAATACATTTATTTAAAGAGTGTTAAATACTATATTTGAACACAACGTATCATTACACGACCAGATACATTTTGTCTACATGGTTACGCGTAGGCTATAGTACATACGTAATTACTATATAGTATACATGAGTATTTTAATTATCTCGGATTCAATGTTTATAATTTCTCGGCTAGCTTTCTGTAATATTTTTAACAAAATTCTTGTAAGTCTATAACAAATTAATACAATTTTTAAATATTAAAACAATGGTAAACAATTAACTATTATTTCTTTACCTAAGCCTAATGAATGATAAGTGATTCTTATGGAATGATTGACGCATATTACAATTTTAAACTTAAGCTAAAATGTTCTATTTAAAATAAGATAGTCTTTTGTTCAAATTTTGTGATTGAGGAAGTGAACGAATATTAGGTCAGTTGATATAATTTTGGATATTTCAATTTGAAAAGGAGCTTGAAGATCTGTGAAGTAATGGTCGAATTCAAAGTGAAACTCACCGAATTGGCTGGAGGTTATAACAATGTTAAATGTGATATTACAAGTGTGTTGGTTCGATTGTCTATAATACTGGATACTGTTTGAATTGTAGGTAGGGTAATGGATTGTTTCTTCTAAAATCTCGGTGTAAGTTTATGTATTTTATGTTAAATTTGCCTCTACCAAGAAAAGTGAACTGCATCCATCCAAAGATAGTAGTTAAGGTTCCTAATTAACTCCCTACTCTCTCCTCCAACAATGCTTTCTCTTCTCCTTCCTCCACCTATTCCGTCATCTTTTCTTTTACGTTTCTGTTAGCCTATATATTTTACGAACACGGTGGATGATCTTATATTAATGTTTGGAATGTGATATGAATATAATGGGCTGTGTGTTTTTATTTTGGTAATAGTATACAATGGTTGTGTCAACTTCAAATTTTATGATATTTTAGTTAGACAATATATTGTATTTAACAAGAACTACTAACAAACAAAAAACTACGTTTGGGAAACGTTATACATAGACAATAGTTAATATACAAACTTATATATGTTTACACTTTTGAAATATACTGTAACTAAAGACTAACAAATAACTAAATGTCGGAACTCTTGTAGATAAGCTCACCGAGCGACAAGAAAGTTCAAAGTCCAGCTTTGAGTGTTGTTCAATCAGTCTGGCGGCGTTTTGTTCTACACTGAATCCGTACGGCAATGTAAAACAAATTTTATTGGCCACCTTGCAGAGTTTATGATTAAAAGATACTTCAGCTACCCAGCACTCTGACACAGAAAGTGATCCAGACGACTCTTAAGGGTCGGCTCTAGCTGTCGGCCATGTTGGCTGACACGCCATAACACCAATGTTAAATTAAAATCCAAATTTTTCCTTTATTTTTGATCGGAAAATTATAAACGATATGTCATTTTAAAGCTATGGTCAATATACATGCAAATGGCTTTTTCAAAACTAAGAAAAATAATTTGTTTAATATTTATTAACAATTTAAAACATTGATTTTGAATATTTTTTTATGTTGTCACTATTAATTATAGCGAAAAACTACCAAGCCATTCGCATGAAGAATTTCGTCCCCAAGAGTTTGGTATTTTTGAAGTGATAACTTCTATTGGCCTGTTGGGCACTTTCGACTTGGCTATGTTTTCGAAATCTCGCGTCACGCCAGATTTATCGCGAGATCTTGCATCACGCCAGATTTCACGCGAGATCTCGCGTCACGCCAGATTTCTCGCGAGATCTTGCATCACGCCAGATTTCCCGCGAGATCTCGCATCACGCCAGATTTCTCGCGAGATCTCGCGTCACGCTTTTGTTTAGACACAAGTCAGATCGTGGAGAGGGAATATTATTAATACATTATTTACATTTATTAGCATAGCAATCAAATTAACACATAAGAATTAGTTAATATAATATAACAGCTGATTTCGCCCATCATCTGTAATTCTTAAACAAAAACCCAGCGTAGATTATATTTTGGGGTTATATTTACAACTTCAACCATTAAAATTTCTTGTGATGTTAATTTTCTTATATATTAGTTATACAACTAATGTAGGCTTCTATAACTATAAGTTATATGGGCTTCTACACGTTATAAGATTTGCTTTGGGGTTATAAACTGTATATAAAACTAACCTTTGATCATCAATATATTCGTTTATACAAATTTAAAGAAGGATACCTACTGTTTAACTTCGCAAACATTCGTACATCTTTGTATAACATATTTGATTATTAATTTCTTTACTGTAATATTAACAACTTCTAAATCATTTGATCTATCAATATGAAATAAAAGGTAACTAAAAGATAATATTTTTACCTACCTTTCTTTAAATATATAATAACGGATATAAATAAACAATTTGAACAAATAGGCCTACAGTTTTATAATCCTTATAATTGTACACATTTACCGAGTTAAAAATCCCGTAGTCATAGAAGTTATCACTTCCAACGTGTGGTCTTAAGCACACCCAGTTAATTTTTTTTTTAAAACGCTATTTGAACAATTGCGGGATTTAAATGGACTTATTCTGAGCAATATCCGTGTAACCTACCACCGATATAGGGAGTCGCAGGTTGCTTTCTGTTTTACTAGAGCCGACCCTTAATGTAAGTTTTTCACTATTAATGATCTCCGACATTTAATTTTTGGTTTTTTAGTTAATTCTTGTTAAATATATTGTCTAACTAAAATATCATACAATTTGAAATTGTCCTATCCATTGTATACCTTTATTTTTTTGTGTTATCAATTAATTATTGATTGTTTATGAAATGATCCCTGATGTGATGTACCTACTGCTTATTATATACATCGAGTATTGGTAACATTGGAACAAGTTAGTACGAATTGTATATTTTCGCTGTTTTACGCAAGGTGAAGAACCCTTAAGGTAAGAATTTTGAAAATAACTTTAAGAATACCATTAATACTAATGTCTATACCTTTTTGTTACATAACACTAATATTACGGATCTATATAATAAATCAAACAAACATAAGAAAAATTAAGAAATTTTTAAATGCCTATGCCTCTATGATAAAAGTGAGGTAACGTGACTAAGAGAATATACAAACGACAAAGGCTCAATATAAGGCTTTCAGGTATTGCCGTACTATTATCGATTCGGAAATAGTCGACTATCCATTCGTTATCAGCATGGTGATAACTATAGGCCCTGCCAGTTATCCCGGGGATGACAGAAACTGCAGACAAAGCAAAAGGGGAAGTCGAAGGGTAGAGTTGTTAATGCCTCAGTAAAAATATAGGGTCTGGCCACTTCATCTAAACTTTTATGTACCGCCTTACTGTGAACACAGCAATAACCTTTTGCTAGTAAGGCATACGTTTTCAAATTGGGTAATATTTCAAGGCCAACCCCAAGATCTGGCGAAACGTGTTGTTTTGTGTAGATCCCCTGAACAAACAGCAACGTGTCGGCAAAGTTAAAATAGCAATTTAAAAGAAACTTTTTATTCATATTCCACATTTGTGTAGTACGAAAACACTTAAAAAAACTGTAAATAAAAATCACTATAGTTTACTAGTAAACTCAGCTCTCTGCTAGCTTCGCTCTCCAACCCTCGCGACGACAACAATTCTACAACGTGTTAAAGAATTGATTGTCTTTTGAAGAATTTCCCTACGTAAATATTAGCCAAGAGTTACATATTTCCCTCCTGAATACAACTAATGTAACCTGCATATAGTCGAGGTGATGTGTTTAAAGGATTAGAATATGCCTAAATAACTTCAAAACGAAAATTAATTAAAAAGATAAAAACTGAAATTAATATTTCATCCATAAAGTATATTAAATCTTGCATAAGCCGTGATCAGTCGCCGTGTAGAAATTAATTGAAAGAATTACAGATCAGCGACTTAAATAAATTGCTTTCACATTGAAAAAAGCTAACTAGTTGTGTGATCTGGCGCACTTGGTTTTCAAATCGCTTAATTAAATTTGCTGTAACTTTGACTCCATCTCGAACCTATTGCAGCTTTGTTTTTCCATTTTACAAAGTGAAATGTTTACAGGACCGTCGTTTGACGTAGCCACGATACAAATTACTAGGATAACACGTGCTCGCTTCGCTCACGTTGGTCTATTCATTACCTTGCAATTAAATAAAGCAGCACAATATTCAGATAACGTTCAACACATCTGTTTTGGGCTATTAATATATTTATTGTAACAAATCAGCTGTAGGCCTACTGATCCTCTAATATATGTTTCTGTTTTATTACTAAGGTGGTTATTAAAATAAACTTATAGTGCAGAACTTATAGTGGAGTTTATAGTGCAGAACTTAAAGTTTTTTTTGAAGTTATACTTCTTTGCTCACGTTGTAATCGGGATGGGGTGTCGGTCGAGAAACTGCGTCACGCGTTAGGAGTAAAATCTGGAAAGTGCCTTTTTATACCTTTCTTCGTATATTCGCATACTTTCCTATACTTCAAAACGTCGGATTGATTTGAAACTTTGCACACTTATCAAGGACCGATGACAATGCAATATTAATTTTGTTGGGTGTAGTAAGTGAGCACTGATCATGGTCCCCAGACTAACTATATGACCAACCAAACAGCTGCAACGATAGTATTCATAACGTATGTAACAAAGAAGGAAAAAATGGGATATTAATTTTAAAATATATGCCTTCAGTGTTGGTTAGTGTTTTTATAAAAGAATAGGCTATCGTCTACAAAATAGTAGAGCTACTATAAGTTACGACTAGTTTTTCCCAAAATATATTAAATCAATAGTAGGTCTACCTGTCTATGTCTAAAGTTCTACCTACGGAGGGAACAGCTTCTATTAGCAGCAAAAAATGGGAAATTCCATAATATTAACTTCAGTTTAGATTTTAACCTAGGGCAAAAACACTATTTTAACTGTAGTAAAAATGAATATAAGTTGCAGGAAATAAAATGGGCATTTAAGTGTAGAGCCGAATTAATTCATTTAAATTTTAAACCGTGGGTTGAAGGGAGAAATTATCTTTGTTCGTTATGTAATATGTGAGTAAACGAAGACGTTTACCATTTTGTGGCAGAATGCCCGATATTGGTGCAACATAGAAAATCTTATCTCGGTAAAGAAAGATTATCGATGTCAGAGTTCAAGGACTTTATGAATGGTAAGGATTGGGGAGTATTATGTAAATATCTTGAACAAGCATAGCATTATAGATGGGCATTGATAAAAGAATTTAACTTTTGATAATACTTTTAGGTTGCGATCGCTGATCTTTATTGTTATTAGGAATTTAATATCTGTAGGCCTACTCATTTCTGATCAAACTTGTATTTATGTGTGTATTGATAATTGTTTTTTGTCTAAAGTGTAAGTTTATAGTTCTGTGGCTATTAATTAATAAAATTATTGTTAGTTGTTGCCAACCTAGCAGACGGCTGAAAGCCATGCTAGACTGTATGTTAAAAGACGTTATAATTTTGTAAAGTAAAGTAATAAATCATATGTTATTATTATTAAAGTTCTACCTGAGAAATGTTAATAAATTTGGTGTTTGTTAGAATTGTTTCTTTGACACATTAAGACGTAATTGTAAAACAAGGACTTTTAGAAAATTCAAACTGGAAAGCCGGCTAACTAACCTAACACTTAAGAACAATTCGTAGTTTTTAAAATTATCAGTGACAGAATTATACTAAAGAGTACTATTTTGTAACATGGTCTGGACGCGCTTTCCACAGATGTCACAAATTTATAAACTGATTCACTTGGTCTCTAAAAATAAGCGTCTGAGAAACAATTGTTATTTTAAGATTGAACGATATCACAGCACCTGCATGTATTTCCCTAACTTGGAACGTGATTTATTCAATTTTTAACACTGAAAATGACAAATCGAAGAAACATAAATAGCCTAACTCGTGATTTTTCTTTAGCGAATATGAAATAGTCATCATATCTCAAGAACACTTCCTACATTCGAACTTCGGACTTATAGTATTTAAATTAGATAGCACACATTTCTTGTAATAGTATCTTTGAAGAACTTGTAATAAAATTCAAAATATAGGTTTTTGTTTTTTAGTTTTGGATATTTGCCGCACATCTTAATTAGAAAAAAATGTAAACTATAACTAAATCAATGTAATCAACTTTGTCGGTTGTTGTTAGATTTTTGTTAAAAAATGAAAAACATTGAAAAAAGTGTATACTGTAGTTTTACTGATCGTGTTGTCACCTAATTTCCATTATGTTTATTTCGAAAAAGTTTTTCTCGATGAATTATTTTTGCTTTTCCCAACTTGATTTTCGGACAAAACATTTTCGGGTTTTCGATTTATCTTCATGGTCTAAACGTGTGTTCTTTTTGTTTGTATTTAATCTAATACTCTTTTAATGGTATTTTTGTCTCGGCATTGTAGTACCAATTATATTCACATTGTATACTGTAATTGCATGTTTAGTATAAACATTTATTTTTGAAGAAAGAAAAACTTCATTAGCCGCACGCACCGAGCACTATTGAATGATCTAAAATATATAACTCGCGATATGCGTCTTAAAGAACGACATTTTTGATTTCGTCGATTTTTCTTCTTCATTGTTTTAAGTTTAATGTAACAGTTGGCGGTAAAAGAAGAAGAAATCGGCGAAATTAAATAGGCAGTGGTAAATTCAAAGGTACGCAATTTAGTCCCGTCAAACTACCGATGAAATGGACACTGAACTTCCTAATTTTGTACGCTGTGTTAAATTAGAGCCCTTGATACCTGCAAAATGGACATAGTGCATTCTCATTTTTTTAAATGTATACATTTGCTAACTTGGTTGCTAACATAATGAATGCAAATGCATTAAAGAAACATGTGTCGGTTCAGTATAGGCCTAACCTAAAATTATGTTGTTTTAAATCTATATAATAAAAATTAATTGCTGTTCCTTTGTAAGCGCGTCACTTGAGAACGGCTGGACCAATTTGGTTATTTTTTGTTTTAAAATGTTCGTAATAGTCCGAACTAGGGTTTTATATAAAGACAAATTTGAAAAGTTTCCCGAAAAAGTTTCAAATTTGGAAAAAACTAAACAGCCTCTTTGTATGGACTCAAGACCACAGCGCACAAACTCAGCTGTTCGTATAAAAAGCTTAGCAACACATCATGTTTGTTTACATTCATTATAATAGCAACTTTAGTTATCAGTTTATTATTCTTCAAAACCAACAGATTTTTTAGGTTAGATAGCAAACAAAATTAAAAATCAACTAAAATGTATGCATACTGTATTTTAATTTAATTCAAACATTGGTTGTTACATATTACAGGCTGTATAAAACAGCTGATTTGAATCAAAAACTGAACATATTTGTAGGTTAGGCCTACAAAGAATCAAAACACGTTTATTTGGAACCGATTGGGTTAATTTAAAATCAGGCTTTTGTCAAAATCAAATGTGAAAACAATTCTTCACAACTATTAGTTTTTTTTTTTAGATTTGGTAAAAGCAAATAAAAGGTTTACTGTATTATCTATAGGCCTAGAGGTTTACAAAATCTAAATCTAAATTTGTGTAGTACGTTTTTAAGTGGCATAAAAACCGTTTTGCAATTCGATTACGTAAGTCAGTGTAACGAAATGGAATAACTACCCTTTAAATTAAATCAAGCAATAGCGAAGCATTGATGGGTCCACTAGTTTCTAATACAAGTAAGCTGTTTAATTTTAATATTTAACAACAGATATTCAAATTACAATAAAGAAATAATTTCTCTGAGATTTTCAAGAAACCTGTGTTGGTTCAGTGCAGAAGTGAGTTCCGAAATTTGATTATTATTTTAAACTTGTCCCATTTAAAATTTAAATCTAAAAACTAGCATGAACATGATTGTCTACAGAATTTCAAATGGGACAAAATACAAAATAACGATCAAATTTCGGACTAAACCAAAACCAACTATTTATATGCATCATAGTTTTTCCTTCTGATAAAGTTCCACGACTTCTTTTTTTATTTAGTGAATATCTAGCGATGCAAACTGTATGGTACTTCATTTAAAACTCAAATAGTTCTGCTATAAATATGCTGAAAGAAAGCTTTAATGAAAAGATTTGCTACATAAAGAAGATATAAAGATATGCTGACGAGAAGAATGAATTGACTTCATTGTCCAGCTTTGTGTCACTTCGGTGTGTTCATTTCTAACTGTCACTTCTAACTGAACGCAACAATCGCCTCCACACGCTCACTTCTGTGTGTCAGTTCGACCTGCCATCCACGAGTAAAAATTCGCCGTGAACGGACATGCGCTAAGGCCGTGTGTTTATTTACGTTTTATGATACATGTTTATTACGTTATTAACTGACCGTGTGTGGATCACTCTGTGTTCGATCATGTTTTCAGACGATGAATTATTGTTTCTGTGTAGTGCAGTGGCATGTGTTATAGTTAAAAGAAGAAAGCGCACAATCAAGCGCAATATATAGGTTAAGCATCGGCTTTCAAAACGAGCTAAATACTCACATATTAACATTTTGGATGACCTGCGATTCCATCCAAAAGAATGGGACAATTACTTGAGGATGGACGAGGATATATATTTGGACTTATTATCTCGTGTTTCTCCTATGATTAAGAAACAAGATACAAACATGCGAACAGCAATAACGCCCCATGAACGCCTTACAGCAACCATCGGTGTCTCTTAGTCTGATAGGAATAGCAATTGGTCGTAATACCACAATTTGGGAAGATAAACTTCATCTGCACCCATGCCACTAACCAACCTGTCCTCTTTTTTCAATTCTTTGCGAAAGGCACTTCTTAAACTATTGATCTTTCTGGTAACTACAGCTTTATTAGCAGTAGTCATACCCCCTCTTGGGTCCCAACATGGGCTCTTATGGGACTACGTCTGAGATGCGTTGCTGACTTAAGCGGAGGAGTGGGGGTTGTTAAATGTATGTATATGTGTTAAAAAGTTTAACGTGTAGTGATGTATGTATGAAATTATGTGCTCCGGGGTCAGGGGCTCCTCCCCCAAAATTTCGAAAAAAATTATTTTCTGAAAAATGGGAAAATTTTGAAAATTGAGCACGGGGTTAAGTTCAAGAGCTGTATTGGACGTAACATATATATTTACCCCCACCCTACCCCCACCCCTTCCCCCACCCTCAACCCTAAAATTTTGAAAAATTCAAAATTTCGAAAAATGTCTGATTGATTAATTTAAGGTGTTTAAAAAGTAAAATAGACTACCCCACCCCAACCCCCCAACCCCACCCCCACCCTAGTAGAGTGTAGGGCATTTAATCGGCCTTGTATCCTCAATGTTAAACGACGGCGCTAAATTTATAATCCGTCGCCATCTAGTCCGCCATCTTGTCGATATATCACAGCCATTTTCGCAGCCTCCAATATATACAGGATGCTCCAAAATTCGTAAAAGCGGTAATATTTAATTTATACGAACAATATAATGCAATATTAAAAGATAAAACGGAGTTATCTTAACCTAGTTAGTGCGTGTGAGGGTGTGTTTGTAACACTTAACTTCTATATACAGAGTGTCCCGAAATTCTTAAAAGCAGTAATATTTAATTTATAGAAACAATATAACTTATTATTAAAAGTTTACGACAATTTAAGTTATCTCAGCCCAGTTAGTATGTATGGAACACTTTACTCCTATAAACAGGGTGTTCCAAAATTCTTAAAAGCGATATTATTTTATACGAACAATAGAATGTATTATTAAAAGGTATCGACAATTTAAGTTATCTTTATCCGGTTAGTATGTATGGAACACTTTACTCCTATATACAGGGTGCAAAAAAAAAAAAAAAAACTTAAGAGTGGTAATATTAAAAGACATCGGCAACTTAAGTTATCTTAAACCTTGTTGGGGTGTGTATAAGCATATATGTTGTTCAACGGTCAGATCATAACAGTAAATATTAATATAGAATAATATAATGTGTGACCATATATAACGATTGTTATGCAACGTAGTAAGTTTCTTCGAACCTTGTCGATCTATATTGTTCTAACATATACTAAAAACCATTATATATCTGTTTCTATCGATCTTACCCGAGTCCAACCGAGCGTAAGGCTTCGCTGTACCCTTGCAATATAATGTAAAATATATTATATTACTGTTTCTACCGATCTTACCCGAACTTAAACTTTTGTAATAAGATGTAAAATACAATATATAACTGTTTCAACCGATCTTACCCGAACTAAAACCCGGGCTTGACCGAACTTAATTCCTTGTAATATAATGTAAAAAGCAATATATAACTGTTTCTGCCGATCTTACCCGGACTTGACCGGACTTAAACCCTTGTCCTATAACGTAAAATACATTATATAACTGTTTCTACCGATCTTAACCAGACTTGACCGAACTTAATTCCTTGTAATATAATGTAAAATACAATATAACTGTTTCTGCCGATCTTACCAGGACTTGAACGAACTTAAACCCTTGTAATATAATGTAAAATACATTATATAACTGTTTCTACCGATCTTAACCAGACTTGAACGAACTTAAACCCTGGTAATATAATGTAAAATACATTATATAACTTTTTCTAACGATCTCACCCTAACTAAAACCCGGACTTAAACCCTTGTAATATGATGTAAAATACATTATATAACTGTTTCTACCGATCTTACCCGAGTCCAACCGAACGTAAGGCTTCGCTGTACCCTTGTAATATAGTGTAAAATACATTATATAACTGTTTCTGCCGATCTTACCCGATCTAAAACCCAGACTTAACCGAACTTAACCTTAGGCTTCGCTGTACCCCGAAGTACCTAATAACAATGGAGAATAATACTCTTACGCAACTAGAGGAAAATTTAAGGAAAATAGAACAACAATTATTCCAAAAAACACTAAACAAACAGAGATACCTTAGAAATAAGGGTAGCCAAAATGACAGAGAAAACAGACACTTTGACACGATTAACACAATGTCGGAAAAACTAGAACAACTGACGGAAATCGTACACACGCTAGGTATAAATATACAACAAAGGGACCATGAAGTAAAATCATTCCAAAAACACGACCAAAGAACAAAACCACAATTCCAAACCAACCAACAATTCCAAAATAGGCACCATCAGATAACACCAAAATTTAGAAATCCATATTTTCAAACTAATGGAAATAATAGTTCAAGTCAAATATGCACAATTTGCAATAAAACAAATCATCCAGCAAGCAGGTGTTTCTTCAAACAATACAACTGCAAAATATGTAAAATGGACAACCACACCACCGAACACTGCTTTTTCAATAAAAGTACAAAAACGTATCCCCAGCATACAACCAAAGGCAGATCGTTTGCCAAAAGAAATCAAGAATTTTGTACAAAATGTAGTAGGAATGGACACTCAGTGCAAGAATTCTACACAAATAACAACTTAAGACAAACTTACAACCAAAAAAAAACGGGTTAAATGGGGGGCTATTATAAGAACAAATAGCCATTCAACCCCACAAGAAACAAGTACACGTTTCCACGCTAAATATCAACAAACACACAAAAAAAAAAATGTGCGGAAGCCAAATTCATGCATGCTCGACCAAAGAAAAATTAATGACCAACAATTCAAAGGGAGTCAACGCTATTCTAATAATAAATCTAAAATAAAATTCAACCAACAACGAGCTAACAGTATAAGCTATAATACTACTCCACCATACACATGTCAAAATCATAACACATTTCAACAATCGAATAAGCAAAACAAGACAACCTCAAAATTTAGTACACAACGTCAAACCAAAAACACTGACAGACACCTAAATGACAGAAAACATTATTCCATGGCTTTAAGAAATCTTAAATTTAGGCAAAGCAAGGGAAAGTCAGATGAAGAAAGCGAAATTCCAATGACCTATTTAGATTTAACAACACAATATCCACCCCAGGATTACAGCACCACGGATTCAGAAGTAGAAAACAAAATAGCATTGACTACAAAAAATGTCGGAACAAAATGTAAACAAAGTATCGCGGCGAATGTTGATATAGGTCGGGAAATAGGTAATGGCACTGTGACGCGTGAGGAACAAATCGTCGATGCAGCAAAATTACAACAGGCCGTTCAAAGAAAAGTGCAGTAGATTCATACAGCATTTTTCACAAACGATACTTAAACAAAAATGGGGTATCTAAGACAAGAAAATCGGAGAATGACGTAACATGGGATGTATACAATACACTGTTTCTCAATAAAAACGAAAATTCTAGAGTATGCACAATTAATGTAAAATTCAACACATTAGACGGTCAGGATATCGAAACAATCTTAGATTCAGGTGCAAATGTTTCAATATGTCAATATGACCTAGTCAAACATAAAGAAATAATAAATAACACAAATACAATAATAAAATCGGCCACAGACAACAATTTAAAAATTCATGGAGAAATAAATTTACCCTTTGAAATAAATGGAATAAAATTCACAAATAAATTTTATGTAGCATCAGGAATAAATGCTAAAATGATTCTAGGAAATAACTTTTTACTAAATAATCGAGCAAAGATAGACTACAGTAAGAAACAAATAACCCTGCAGTCAAACAACCAAAAATGTATAATAGATATGAATGACTCATGGTTAGAGAATTTAAAAAACATACGTTTGATGATAAATCACAATATAATAAGCAACCCAGAAATACGATCACTCGAGCAGATAAAAATTGCACCAGGACAGAGTTTAAGGGTACGAGAGATAGATAATTATAATGAACAAATGGATTTTGAAACGGATAGACATTTAAGGGAACAAAAACAAATTCATGCTTACATAACAAGACAAGATGATAAATACTATATTCACATATATAACGCATCAAAAACACCAAAAATA
Organism: Philaenus spumarius; assembly: GCA_018207615.1. Classification (NCBI taxonomy): domain Eukaryota; kingdom Metazoa; phylum Arthropoda; class Insecta; order Hemiptera; family Aphrophoridae; genus Philaenus; species Philaenus spumarius. The sequence goes on along the minus strand of JAGFPH010004397.1, from coordinate 492 downwards.
ATAATGCCAAGAACACTTATTGGTCATATAAACAGAAACCATGAGGAACCACGAATTTATGATACAATAAACAAAAAAAACAGCACCCACACAAACGACACAACAAAAAAAACCCAAATAAAGAACAGATTTCAGACAAGAATGGAGTACAATTCCAAATTTGCGAACAACTAACAGAAAAACAACACAGTCAAGTAATAAAAATAATAAAAAAATATAAACACATATTTACTACGGAGGTCAGAGATCTCAGTCCAGCAAACATAAACCCAGTCAAAATACAAGTAGTTCAGGGTACATCAGGTATCATAGTACCGCCATATCGCCAAAGTAATCAGGAAAGACAGGTATTAAATGAAGAACTAGAACACCTAGTACAAGCAGGAATTTTGGAAGAATGTCCAAATTTCGCAGAATTTGCATCGCCAGCATTTATAGTTAAAAACCAAGATAACTCGCACAGATTAGTAGCAGATTTTAGAAAGGTCAATG